>JAPEIX020110906.1:0-10008 GCA_026122405.2 Zoanthus sansibaricus
AATAAATTATCCTTAAATATAAAAAAGTCCAATTTTACAATATTTCATACATACCAAAAACGGATAAATTACGAAGTGAACAAGTTTTTTATACTATTTATGTGATATTATTTTAAAAACAATCAACTGTTGTGGCCCTTGGTGTTACAGGTAATCATTTACACAAAAGTGGACTTTCATCAATTAAAGCCCAAATTGAACAACGTTAGTAAAGGAAGGAAAACCAACAGATAAAACCGTAAAAACCAGTATTCACAGCACATTCCACACAACAAAAACAACAAGCTTGTGCATGAAAAACAAATTCAAAATCAATTAGAGCATGCATCACTTAACAAAAACACATACAAATAGAACATTTGAAAGAAAAGGATACAGTGTCAATAACTTCAGCCAAACAATTCAGAGTTCTAAGTTTCATCATCAATGCTCAATACTTCCGCACCTTGTTGTAGTGTCTATAATTTTACAAATGCCTTGTCAAGCATCTAATGAACGTACTGCTTTATTGCATCTTCTTCCTAAAGCCTTGTTTCTCTAACTTTGTCAGTGATAAGTGCTTTCTTCTTGTAATACACATCCAGTTTAAGATATTGTTTGACACATTTCAGCCTGAGAGGTTTGTGAATCTTGGTATTGAGCCACCCAAAGGAGTTTTGCTCTTTGGCCCCCCTGGCACAGGAAAGACACTGTGTGCAAGAGCAGTTGCCAATAGGACTGATGCATGCTTTATCAGAGTAATTGGTTCAGAACTTGTGCAGAAATATGTTGGTGAGGTAAGTACTTACATATTTCAAAATGATTGGTAAATTACATAGAGCCAAGGAATTCTTTTTAACTTGCCTCTTGTTCTTAAATATTTTGTGTACTGACTTCCAAGTATGGGGTAGGGGTGGAGATTGATTTTTGTGTGAATTAAAAATACAAGTCACATGTGGAAGAGTTCTATGATATCAAATTAGAAAGTATTCTGTAATGACTCAGCAATTTAAACATTGCTTTAATATTTTAGGGTGCTCGAATGGTGCGGGAATTGTTTGAAATGGCAAGAACAAAAAAAGCTTGTATTATCTTTTTTGATGAGATTGATGCTATTGGAGGTAAGTTAGATTTCATCACTCACATTTGGCTATTTAACCAAGATAACAACTCAGATAAAGGAAGAAAATGATTTTTAATGTTGACTTTTTTGCTACTATTGGTATTATTGAATGTTTATTTCTTATCGAATTACAATCACAATCATTAATAAAACTTTTTCTTCACTTCTGACATTTTACTCTAAACTTTCCATGTTTCAGTTCAAGTAACATATCATTTTATGTGCTGTCAATAAGCAATGCCGACCAGCGATATCGCCAACTATTTGAACATTTTTGCTGGCTTGCAATTGGCTGTGATAAGCATAAAAAACAGCAGTCATTACAAGAATGCTTTATCGTGCCATCTACTTTCAGAATATCTTTGCCAACGTCAGATGTTACTGACAATCCTGCTCAGGGTGTGTACCCTTTACATTACATTAATGTTTAACTTAACTTAACCTTGATTTAACCTTGGTTTATTCAGGTGCAAGGTTTGACGACGGTGCTGGAGGCGATAATGAAGTTCAGCGAACAATGTTAGAGTTGATTAACCAGCTAGATGGCTTTGATCCGAGGGGCAACATCAAAGTTCTAATGGCAACAAACAGGTACTGCCTCAATCAACTGTTTTCACATTGGAAACTAACAGATTGTACAGTAATGAGTTAGTGGATATATAAGCTTCATTATAATTTTGTGTTTTAAGCGAGACAAGATGGTTTAGATATATTGTAACCATTGAGTTTCTGTTTGCAAAACAAAGTTAGCTCAAACTCACGCACCTTCAAGCGAACACAATCAGTCATCAATCCACTAATGACTATGGTTCTGTGATGTTCCATTTGGTTATGGACTCATTGCTCCCTCCTGATGGTGAAGTGGTTACCATATATCAACGCAGCAGCCATCAAAAAGTATAATTTGGAAAACCTGCTCTCAAATAATAAGAACTAATTATTTACAAAAAGGTTTATTTACACACACACTCACACATACACACACACACACACACTGACTATATGGCAGCTAAACTTTTCTTTTCTCTGCTTAGGCAGGTTTGTCTACTGACATTTGTAACTACATTTTTCGACTTTCACGATTTTTTTAACAATAATTTTATTCTTGCCTTCAAACGTGTTGTAGAGGACTGTATCAGTATTACAGAGGTCTTAAGTTTAGTTCCCAGTGATATCCAAAATTTTCTTTAGACTTTGTCATTGCTAATGGGTTAATCTAATCATCAAAGGAAGTACTATTTTCAACTTGTGTTAAGTAGAGTTTAATTCCATTGGACTTACTTGAAAATCATCTCATTATATTTTAATACTAGCTATTTAAAGTGCATACACACAACAGGACAAACTGTTTTCTGAAATTGTGAAATAATTTCGTGGATGAAATACCACATAGCTTAAATACAAGCCATTTATAAAAGTTTTTGCTTTACTGTAGAAAATCATGTTGCTTTCGCATTAGATGATCACGGATATCCGGAACAGAATAATTGAATTCTGGGGCAACTCTAGTTCTTAAATTTTGTTAGATTGACATTTCTGATTCCCTTCTTTTCCATAACGAAAGTTTCATTCACCGTTGCTTTATTGCATCCGCTGGCTGCATGGCAAAATGTTATGTGACTTTCACTTAGGCCCTTCTAAATGTGAGAGGGATTTTGAAATGCTCATTTAGAAAAGTTACTTTTTCATATTGAATTTTAATGTCCACCAAGTTTACTGCTGTGAGTCGCAAGCAGTATCTAAATTAAAGTAATACCACATGGTGGTGTTCACATGTGGCGCCAGTGTGTGATTTGCATGATAGTGGAGTAATGGAGGCTTCTTTTTATTGACTTTGGGTGTCAACTATTATCATGGCAGACCAGACACACTTGATCCTGCACTGATGAGGCCTGGACGACTGGACAGAAAAGTGGAATTTGGTTTGCCAGAATTGGAGGTATGTAAATAGCAGCTTTGAAGTTGTGAAAAACTATGTTAGTTTAAAGTTAAATGTTTATTGTTAATTCAGACTTATTTTATGCCCAACAGGGTAGAACACATATCTTCAAGATTCACGCTCGATCAATGAGTGTAGAACGAGACATCCGATATGAGTTGCTGGCTAGGTTATGCCCTAACAGTACAGGTAACTCTAATTGATGCATATATATTAATTCAGTATTACTTTTACAAATAGTATGTCACAAATGATGTGTTACAAATGATGTGTCTCAAACGATATATCACAAGCGATGCCCAGGTCTGAGAAAACTCCGAGCGGTGCTGAACTTTGTATGTCCAAGATGTGCAGGAGATGGGGAGAGTGATTATGACCGTTTGGAGAAGACCAGGGTCCTGTTTTGGTAGTAAATGGAGGTGTGTTGGACGAAGAAGAACATTTTTCCATCTTGGGAAATGTGCTAGATTGCGAAACAGGATTGGAGAGAGTAGTGCGATCGAGAGTAACAGCTGCATAAGTATTATTTGGCTCTAACAGAATTACCACAACCTTCAGTTGAAAACGAGTCAGTTAGTTGTGTTACCATTGGGTTACCATTTCAGTATTAATAGTCTTGAACTTGTATTGATTTTAAGGTTCAACAACAGAGATTAACTTCTTTTTTTTTGTTACTATCCCAATTAACAGTAAAGATTCTTAATTGTTCTTGATTACTTATTTGTTTTATAGGGGCTGAAATTCGCAGTGTATGTACAGAGGCAGGAATGTTCGCTATCCGTGCTAGAAGAAAGGTGAGTTCCAACATTTGCCGCAATGCTGGTGATAGTTTTAGGCTTCTCCACAGTTCATAGAACACCTGGAAATTCCTGAAATTTTATTTATTCATGGAAAGTTCTGGAAACATCTGGAATTTGTCAAATTCATGGAAGGCCATCGATAGACTTTTAGTATTAAGTATCATCAGTTCATTTTGCTTTTAATAAATGTTTTAGGAGTGCAATTAATAAATGAATTAACTTTCAACAAGACTACCTGGAAATTCCACAATTCTAAATACAACAATGAACATATGGATAGATGAACATACACCTTTCTTGCTCAGGGTACAGGCTAATGAATCCTGTTATTCTACAAAAACCTCTAACATCATCAACATAACAACATGTATACATACTTTTATTTCTTTTATACATATATAAGCTCCCTTGTGTAGAGCACTCTACGGTTAAAGAAATAATTCACTCGTCACTTTATGTATTACTTTATATATGAGTGATATATTTTCCATATTCTTACTGGTGAATATATCGCTTATGTCATTTCTTTGTTTTTCCGGTCTTTTTCGTTTAGCTTTTTTATATTTTCGAAACACTCATATCTCTGTAACAAAACGAAATTTACACGTTAGCTTGAAAATAGGAAGTTTATCTTCTCGTGGAATAAAAAATTACTCGTTCACTGCCCTAATTTGTGAAATATTTTTCCTGAGAGCATTTAACCGTATAAAAGCGCTATTTAAATTGTAATATTATTATTTGTCTAGTTGTTCTATTCTTAGTATACATTTTCATTTTATTATCCTGCGAAAAACTTAAGAAGTTCTAATGGAAAAATATGGGACGTTTTTCTCGAACTATGCAGAACTCATTCCGCAATTCTTTGGAATTAGAGGATGAAAACTTTCTGATCAAAACTTTTGTTTGGCAAGATGCACAAAATGAATATATATACTTGTTTCTTCACCAAGAATCAACGGGGCATACGTTCCTTGTTTACCGAGAGAATAGTTTCTTTCTTTGAATCGCATAGCAGTTTCTTTTTTGTTTCTTTAAAAACATTGGCGGTCTTCTACTAGCGTGGGAAGGAATTGCTATGCTCCGCTGATTACTTTACAAGGCATTTGGTGGGAACAATTCATAATCTATTTAGGTCAGATCTCACAAAAAGATAAAAAAAAAAGATATAAAGTTAAATGAAATCTTAAGTATTTGACATGCAATAACAACAACTCAGTTGTTTAACAAGGATTAAAAAGAGAAGATATACAAGACAACAAATTTTGTCTCTTGACAACATGGAATCGTTCAATGAAAACAAACAAAACAAACCATACCAGTGATTGTCGGCAAAAAGTCATAAAACTCCAATTAATCAAGCATTATTTTAATTCAAACCAGAGATAATTAAAAACTAAAAGCAATTTTTAGAGCAACAATGTTTAACCGAAGGAAACAGAAATAAGTACCTTGCTCGCCGGCATACTGACATGTCGCCGAATTGTACATGAATGGCGAAATTTACTGAGGAGCTGATAAAGTTTCTTTCTGTTCTTTGCTTCTATTTCTTTTTTGAAATCTTCAAGTTGTTTATCGGTGTAAGTTACAATTGAAATTGTAAAAAATCTTGGATTCCCGTTTTGTCGGTATTACTAAAAATGTACACAAACAAAACAGTGATGTTTCGTGTAAATCCAGCGGTTTACGGTAAAAAAGCTGAATTCGCACAAATGCAAATTCCATCTGAAATAGCCTCTCATCTATTGGTAATTTCAGTCAATCAGCAAGCGAGATTCATTTCAGCTATGCGATTCTATGTAAAATTGCCTAGATTTGAATTTTTTTTCTATTTTTTTCTCTAATTTAGGGGATAATACATTAATTAAAAATTGGCAGTTTTACTAGTTTAGATGTGACACATTTGATAGTAAATATAGATCAAACATTTCGTTGTATCACGCACGCTAAGCGTATAAAGAGGGTCTATAGCGAATGCAAGGTTAAGAAATAGAGTTTCGCGCTTGATTGCGTTAACTTTATTTATTTTAAAGTAATTCATTATCTTTTATAACATAAATGTTTGTATGTGAAAAAAAAAAGATTTGGAATGTTATATATTTTTTCCTGGAATTCTGTTACAAAAACAGTCGAAACTTACTCAAAGTACCTGTTTGCTCATATAATGGACAGCTATTGTAAAATTGGTTACCAACACTAAAACAACAAGTAAATCAAAAAGAATAGAAGGGGTGGTCCATTTGACATCCCTCTCCCCCCCCCCTCCCCCATCCTTGACGTCTACAAAGATGATTTTAAAATTTACTTTGGTACTTCATTGCTAGTCTTATATTAAAAGATGTCACCATATTAGGTTTTGTTTGTTTTCACACTTTAACTCTCGTAAGTCCAAGCTTTTTATCGTTATAAATACAAAGGATGGAAAGTTAATTAGCTTAGACAGAAAAGAAGGTCGCCCAATGATTCAAATGTTCGCAGGGCCGCGAATAGAACCTGGGACCTTGTGGATACGGGTAAGTTGTGCAAGTGTGAGTATCTGTTTGACGTCATTGTTTACAATCTGCAATGTAATTTGCATTCAACTTTAAGGAGAGTCTTCAAGTCTGTAGATGATACTTTTCAAAAGATATCGATGTTCAAAAATTCTATTAAAACAAAATGGTAATGAGCCATACATTTTTGTAAAGCTTCCATGCCCTGTATTCGACCAGGAATCGTATCACCATACCAGCCACCGAGCAATTCATCATGTCAGGCAAAAGTTAAAAAAGCGATTTGAAAACTTGTATTCTTTGATCCAAAAATTGTTAGATTATGTTAAATCTTCATGACTTTTATTAGCCGTTACATAATAAAGGGTTTCGGAATACTTTGAACATACTAGTTCTATGAATAACAAACAATCAGCGGTGGTAAACATCATAAACGCATACTTGAAAAAAATATTTTTATTATCAATAAGTTAGGAATTCTGTTTATTTAAACTCAAATTTTGTTATAAGTCCCTTTGAAGATGTATGTAGAAGCATACAGACGTTTAAGTAATAAACATTTTTAATTTCAAGAATGCGTTATATATGATGTTTGTCACTGCTCTTTGTTTGTTATTTTAGTGCAATGAGAAAGGAAAGCTTTCTTCACTGTTTTCTCAAGTTGGCAACAAAATGAGAAGTTAGGGTTTTGTACCAAATGTGATAACAATGAAAAACGCGCAGTTAAATGAAATAGGCATGATATCAACAACTTGAGTAAACACTCATCTCTTCACATGAATGAAATGTGCCATGGCGTGCTTCTATAGAGAGATCTAGAGGTGGAGTGACGATTCTACACGTGATCACCAGATTCTATCAATAGATAAAAACAAGCTACGCAAGGAGACTTTTTAATTTAGGGCTATGTAAAAAAATCTGTCTTTTTTAATTTGATAACGCTTTGCTATCAAAAAAGACGTAAGAGAAATGCTTTTATTTACACAAACGTCATCATCTAAACATTTTAGGATCTGCACGTACAGTGAATAACCAATTGGTGCGACAACAGTGTTATCAGAAAGTTAGATCCAAACTACTCTGAGTCATTCTACCTACGAGATCTTCTTGTGTTTCAACTTTGAAAAACTATAAACTTATAGACATATCTTAAATTTTGTACTTTCAAAATTTGGATCATTTTTTTTTTATTTTAAAATGGTGGTTGAGTTCAGCTTGAAAGATGGAAGCTTATCTCGACTGCGCAAGTTTATCGTGCACGAAGTGCCAGGTACAACAAGCTTCTATCATGTATCAAGTTTACCATTGTCTGATGAGGGCACAAGAGAACTGAGAAGTGCTTTTGATAGCCATTACCCTTTTTTTAGTTTACATCAAAATATAATGAACTGTCCTGAGATACAATTGCATCTGTATCGGCAATCGCAGTTCATAAAAAAAATCTTAAAATTTTTAGATTTATGTCTAACTACATTTTTCATCATTCTTTTTAAGAAATTGATACAAGTTCACAATAAAATGCTCCTTTTCTGGCAAAATACTTAGTAGAGAGAAATGTTTAATTTCTGCTTTAGCGCTGAACGTCGTAAAATTCACAGATGAGAGCAGGAACAATTTGCGACACGTATGCCTTTTTTTGCGGTTTGGTAACTTTGTCTTTTGACGCAAAACTGACACATTCACTTAAGTCTTACACACACTTAAAACATGCATTTTTATCCTCCTCGTATTGAAAACGATTTTTGACTCTTTTTACAATCCTCAGCCACTTTGATTTTAAAATTGCTTGTTCGGACAAACCAAGAGAAAAATTATTAGTTTACGTTGAAAAGCAATGGAAGTTTATGGAAAAACTATTGGTACAATATTGTTTTCATTAGAGAAAAGAAAATAAAGAAGGTAAATTATAGTGTAAAAAAACTGGATAAACTTAATCAAGTCGGGCAATATCAGCTCAGATATCGAACATTATGGTTCGCAATCGAGGGAGATTAAATTTATTCTATCGGATAACTGTCCCTTCTTCTTTTACACGAGAAAAATAAATCCTCCAAAAGCAAAAAAAAAAAAAAAAATTCCAAAAGACATGAAGGTCAAACACATTTGAAAAAAATACGACTGATTGTAAGTTAGCTTAAAAAACATTGTGCAACCATAGTTAATCAGTTGTCAATTCGGTTTTAAAATGACTACAGACCTTGGTTCTTATAGGGGTGTTTAAAAGTTTCAGGCAACTTAAAAAACTAAAATCATTTATAATGCCAGTACCAATTACGATAAAAACAGTTATTTTTACAATTCTAGGCGTTTTTGTGCTGTTATAAAGATATGCAACAGCTTTAGACACATCATTACAAACTTTCACTTGATCATTTACTTACCCGCTTGCCCCGTGCAGGTTGGTAGTAGGAGAAAAAAAACTATAAGCAAGGCAAACATTGTATTTGTGTGTTTTCTCTTCAATAAAACCTTTTTTTGATTACTTCAACAATTCTTAACAAAACTCGCTGTTCCTTATTTGCTTAGCTGCATGCTCCGAGTGACTGTCTTACGAAATCGCTTTGACACTGATACAGCCCCCACAAACTGGTGCATTAGTTTTCGGGGAAGAAGTTTTACCCAAATTCGGGACAAGCCCGAACAAGAATTACTGAAACACAATCAGAATTACGTTTTATATTTATGCCTCATCAGCAAATTATCAAAGAACACTTTAAACAAATTCCGGGACTTGCAAAGGCAGATGTCGTTGACTCCGAAAAATGGTGGTGATACCTTTAAAACTACCTCGGAGTTAGAAGAAACTTTTAAAAAAGTCTTCACCTAACGATTCCTTTTCCAAATTTCAGGGTCTTTACATATTTTCAATTTTATCACTTTAGTTTGATTCAGCGTTCACTTTTCTACTTTAAGTATTCGTTTCATGCTTCATTCATTAAGAGAAGACCTCAGGTCCCAGAGTTGGTGACATCGCAGGTGGACACCACCACCCGGTGGGGGTATACGTTCCTTTTATCCACAATGTGGTTTGGGTTTTCGTATTCGGCGGTGTTGTATAAAATCGTTTGTCGTCAATTATCGTTGTAGGCGATTGAAGTGAAGATGCTTTTTTACAAGTCAATCTTAAGACACATTAAGCGGACCAATAAGAAAACTTATAAGTATTCACATTATATGTAGGACTCATTGACAGGTTTCTTTCGGTTTTCTTTTTGTTTAAGTGTTATTGTGGTTACAGAGTGAAGATGAAGATGACGAAGAGGAACAAGAGAATGATTGTCTTCCGTCAGGTTCAGATGACGAAGAGGAAACGGACGACGAGAAGTTCTCTTTAAAGACAAAGACCAGCGAGAACGATTCAGGTGGGTAAAAATCCAGCTAAACTATGAAGGGAGGGAAGGTATGGTTTAAGTCCTCTATCATTAAAGTTTAAGAATAACATTAAAAATTTTAACTGCTGAACTTTGGAGCGTTGTTAAAATATGCCTGCAATCGGCGCATTTCTCTGGCTGCTCTAAATTTGCAAAGTTGTATTGTATTGTATTGTATGGTATTGTTTCTAGTCTAATTTTTAGCAATGAAGCTGTATGACATTAAAACCGAAAAATAAACGTTAAAAAACATGAAACGACGGAATAAAAATCTTACTTTAAAATGGATTTAATTCCAAATGACATT
>JAPEIX020110949.1:0-10008 GCA_026122405.2 Zoanthus sansibaricus
AAACATCACCTACACAGAATGCAGGAAGAAGGCAATGAACGGGACGAAATGAAAAACACTAGTGGAAGACCTATGTTCCACCTAGGAACACAGAGGATCCTGAAAGAGAAAGAGAGAGAGAGAGAGAGAGAGAGAGAGAGAGAGAGAGAGAGAGAGACAGAGAGAGAGAGAGAGAGAGAGCGAGCGAGAGAGAGAGAGAGAGAGAGAGAGAGAGAGAGAGAGAGAGAGACTCTGTAAAGCCTCGCACGGTATAAATAGAGATTTCTAGTGAACGCGTGCAGTAAATCTCGATAATTCACTCGTTGTTTTTACTAATGACTTTTTATAGCGTCGATCCACTGCAGTAAAGTTAAAGAAACATTATTTCAAAATCGGCCAAAAATAAAAAACCAGCCGGCATTTTTAGTGAAAATTTTAAAAAAGCTTTCATTTTTCTAGTTTTTGATTTGTTTTTCTTTCGCTTCAGTCTCGTTATTGCTTATATCTTAATTTCATGTTTTTCTAGTCTTTCCCTTTATTAAGACAAAAAATAATAATTTTAAAAAAGAAATAAAACATGCTATCCGTGCTTTCAAGCCTGGTGAAAACCTCGGCAAAGTTGGAGAATTTTCCTCGGATTTTCACTGATCTGCTCTCGAATTCTCCCAACTGGTTCGCCTCGGTTTTCATTAGGCTATGAAGCAACGGAGAACATATATTTAACGGTTTACACTTTTGATAATATATGTTAGAACATAGGAAATGTCAAGCTCATAAATGATTAAAAATATTGTGTATCTATACTGTTGTTTGTTTTTACAAAACTTCAATAGCCAAATAAAAAGAGTCTATTTGATACAATTTTTTTATTTCTCGTGATCATGATATAGTACTTTTATTAAAGACATTTATTTTCGTTTAAAAGTAATCTTTATCAAGATAATACTAAATCTACATTGAATAGCTGTACCTTCTGCACTTTCAACCACTTTAACGCAGAAAATAGATTAAACATTTTCCAGAATGGATCTGCGACTTTTTTTTTTCTTTTACCATTTGATTACTCGCAAAATGAACATGAATGGTGATACACTATACAAAGATATAAATGACTGAACATAAATACACAAATTAAGTGTTGAACTCACGGACTATAATTAACTTATATTTCCAACGAATATTGCACGCCCCAGGGACTGATAATAATAATTTTTGTAGCCAGAAAAAACAAAACCCACATCTTGATTAGTAAAACCAATATTATGCCCAGATAAAGCTTTTAAATGACAAAAATTACTGAGAAATTATTGCACCAAAAATAAATTTCCCTAAATAACCAATGTAATCACAAAAATAGATTGCAAAACAATCTTAAGCTTATATCCTAACACCGAATGAGAAATAAGAATACCTTGTATTGTTCCTTTTCCCTGCTACTTTGTGTCAGAGAAAATAAAAGAGCGCAATTAAACTTAATTTTCGAAAGTTAGATTCGTCTGATAAGCAACTATAAAATATGAGTTAATGGTCCAAGAAAATTCAGGAGTTAAACTGCTTATGTGTTGGTTTTTGTTTTTCATTTCAATTGCGACTCTTCAGTTTTTTTATTAACAATGTTTACATCAAAGAGCTTGACTCCTTGTCACCGTCGGACTTGCCATTCGGTGTCATTCCCGGACTTCTGGGACCGGGCTTTTCTATATTGTTAACATTATTTGCGGTCGCTGTGCAAGAGTGTTCGCTACTATTGAAATCTTTTCCACCCTTTCCAGATCCTGCGGTACTTCCGCCTTTGACTACACTCCAGCGGTGCTGTATGGCAATTCTTTTGTAAGCCCGACGGAATTCTGGGATACGGAGGCAATAAATCCAAGGATTGCAGGCAGAGTTGAAAAGAGCCAGTGCCCGTGCCCAGTTGTACGCCACACTAAAACTGTTATCGGCTTTCATTACCCGCAGAATGATGATTGGAAGCCACATTATCGTGAACACTGCGATCACCATCGCTATTGTCATGGCAACGCGGCGTTCAACAGCATCCGTCTTTCTATTCTTTTTCAACTTTTTCGTGCTACCGCGGAGTTTTCCTCGCGTGTTTTCTCGTTGGCGATGAACTTGGAAAAGAATTATGGCGTAACTAGCGATTATGAGCACATAACAAATCGCCATTACTGCAACGGTAAACGTGGATGTAACACGTTTCTTTTTTACTACAACCCGCATTACGGAGTAAAAAATCGGGACTAACCACGTGAACACGAGCGCGATCTTGAACTTGTTCCTGGTAACGAGATGATGGTAGGAATAGGGCCTTAAAATAATCACAGCTCGCTCCAGGGAGATGAAACAGAGATTTATAACGGAGGCAGCACATGATGCGTTCGAAAGCAGCCGGAATGAAAACTCAATCAAACTGGCACAATTTCCATCTGCGCCCGCGGCAAGAAAAGACGCAAACAGCGGCTGTACAAGTGCTGACACGATCAAATCAGCGACTGCCATTGAAACAAGAAGGTAGTTTGCTATTGTTTGAAGAGCTCTTGTCGTGTATACTGCTCCAAGGACCAATATATTACCCAGCGTGCCGATGATGGCAAAAAGCACTGTTAGAGCAGATAAGGCAACAGCGTGATTGGTTTGAATATAACATAAATGGCTTGAGTCATTCAATCGTGAAGTCATGTTATTTTCCATGACTGCTTGATGTCACTGTATAAATACAAGAGATCTCTTATCAAATGTTTCAAGTCAAAAGAAAAAAAAATAATTTTTTAAACAATTTGACTGGCCACTTAACTGCTGAAAACTTCTCTTTTGATCTTTGCTTCTCGGTTGGGTGTCCAAGTCTAATTGTCTTTCGTTTCACTTGCGTGGTGCGAGCTTCCGACTCTAAATCTGATTGCGTATTTAGATCACATCCACGATTAGACAACGATCGCTTGAGTTCTTGACGCTTTTAAAACAAATATAAACAACCTTATCTGGACTTCTTAGTTTGTTCCGTGAATTGCTAAACAATCTGGATTGAGAAACTTTGTATAGCAAGGTACCACCAAACACCGCACGAGGCTGACACAACCCGCAAATTGTGCAATCACAAAGACGGAAAATTGCTGGAAAATTTTGATTAGAACAATATTCCGACTCCTTTGATATGCTTTCCAACTCTAGTTATGTCCACCAGTATTTATGCTAAACCATACAATACAGAAAGCATCGGAGACTTCAAGTTCCGTTGGAGGTATAACAACAGTACCAAACGTGTCTGTGTTATCTTATTGACTGGACTCTCAGCGGTCTTAGTGATTGGTAGTTTTCTAAGCCAATTTCTAAAACGGTGGTGTCAAATTTTTCACAGCTCCGTTAAAAAGTTGCGAATGCGATTTCTCAAATGTTAAATAATGCAACGCAAAGTGAATACGTAGCGTGCAAACACTTGACAAATGTTGTGAGAACTTTGTTGACCGAACAAGGCTGTAAAAGCTATCTGGACTGTGCCCGTAAGTCATCATCGAGCAATATATTGTTATATTGAACACCTTGGTCTGACATCCGATCAATTATGGGCGTGATATTATAAACCAACGGAGTGATTGGCGACTTGATTGATTTTGTTAATAAAAGATTCTAGTTTCGTTTTCCGGCGCTTTAGTAAATGAAAGACTTCACATTTAAAACATATGTGTGAGATTGTCACCTTCCCGAAGGCAACGTTTATCGTTTCAATGTTCTATTAACACGATGCGGCATGCGATGTTCTCACACAACAGCTTGCTCCCACACACCTGCCTGAAAACTGTCATATCAAAAACACAAACACCATTAAGGTAAACACCGCTAAGCTTTGAATAAATTCTTTTCTTAATTTTTACAGGAAGAAAAATAAATTGGAATGCCTTCTGTAATTATAAAAAATACGCGTAGAGTAATCGTTTATACAGAAGTTATTACCATGCGATTTCTGTCAATTAGATGACTTTGTCAACAAGAAGTGATATTTTTGTAATGAATTAAGTGACAAGGAAAAACCACTAAACGTTAGTTTATCTTTGAACAAAAAACCTCTTTAGCCGTTTCTTAAGAAAAGTGACAAATTTGGAAAATTCTCGCTCATCGGTGCGAAGGGACACCGTGATTTTTTTAACAAAGGAAAAAGAATACGATGGAATCCAATGTGCTTGTTGCTTATAACTTGCGGAACACAAATCGAGACATTAAGACTAAATGACGTCGATTTGCATTCTGAGCCGCTCCTGGACTACAAAACAAAGATAAGAAATCAAAACTTTAAAACAAACTCTAAATACAATATTGGCTTTTGCCGTTAGATCTATTTTTGCATTACCACGCATGCATTAGTCCTGTGACCAAACGCGGTAAACAGTTAGAGGTTTCCAGAGTTTAAACTAACAATGTTATCAGACCATATGTGCTAATGCTGGAATAATCCTCAAATAAGAATTCTTTATTATTTCCGTTATGAAAAACTTAAAAAAGCGCATCTCTAACTTTCGATTTTGACGTAATGTAAAAAAAATGTGTCCATAAATGCACTGTGAGTCTTGCTAGCTCCTTTTCTAAAAGAACCTCAATTAAGGAATCGTTTGGAAATCAAGACAGATGTTTTAAAAAAGTTTTTTTTTCTCTTTCTTGAAGGGTGCAATTCAACTGTGATGTAAGTAATAAAACTCACACACATGACAAAGGCAGCTGTAAACAGCTCTTTTTGTTATATTATTTCCGTTTTGTTCACGCTTGATCAATCAATCTTTTTATGCTCTATAAATGGCGCGTAAACTTACAACACCCCTCCGATCAAACCTTCTTTTCGGTAAACACCCAGTTAGAAATTAACTTGAAAACTCCGAGCATGTTGTCACTAGATGTACAGACTTTTTTCTTTGGTCTTGCATGAAGACTTAAATCTTAGTGCAAACTTCCTGAATTAATTCAACTCTTAAGTTTTTCAAGCATTCTTAATTATTTTTCTGCTGGAAACTTTTAACTAAGTTCAAAGATAGCGGTCATGCGTGGATGACTGTAGCTTTTTCCCGCTCAAAGTCTGAAGAAAATTTTGCTTTATCCCTTATCTTTAGATTTTGCTTCGTTCCTAAACTTTGTAGAGTCCTTTTAAATACTTTTATCTCGAACTCAAAATTTGGCTTATACCAACTAATTTAACCCGGCCGAGGTATTTTAAAGTACAACTAGCTATATAAAATATTATATAACTCAAGTGAATCGCTTAGAGTAAAATTAACGTATTTTGTCGATGCCGTTATCATTTAGAACATTTTTTAAAAAAATAAAGTCTGATAGAAAAATGCTGTAGACTGCGAAACAGGAATCAATTTAACTAATTCAGATTATTAATTAACAAAAGCGGATACAAAGTCTAAAACGTGCTTTAGTCTCACAAGTTTAACTCATTTTAAAATCATTGTAAGCTTTACAAATTAAAACAAAACTATCTAAAAGCATAACTAACTTCACACATGTTTTAAAAAAACCGTTAAAGTATAACGATCTTAAAAAGTTGCTTCCGCAAATTACTTATTACAGTATGGCATATACAATGCCTTTGTAGTAGTTTTTTGAACTAGACGTCGATAGAGTTGTGGAAACTGCTTTCATCCTGTCGCACTCAGCGGGGCTCGTGGACAACCGACAAAGGTCAAAAGAATGAGTTAACCAGTCTCCTATTTCCGGTCTACAAAATACACTTATCTTTTCTAAGAACTTGAGTTTTGAGACTGAAAAATGCTCAAAATTCAACAGCATACAAGGGCGAAGATATTTCTTACATGGTGCAGAAAATCTGCGACATAAAAATAATATTTTGTCACTATAGTGCAACAATGCCTGTACAATGAAAATAAAAAAGAAATTTATCAAAGAAATTTGAGAAATATGGTCCGAAATTAATTTCCAAGACTCAGTCTGCTCACTTTCTATGATGATTTATGGAAATGTCTTTATGGAAAAACACGCTTATCCGAACTGGAAAAAAGCCTGTCTTTTTCAAACAAATAATGGCGCAAACAAGGTATAATGAAAATAAAAGATCTATGTGATTTGCAACTTTAATCAATTTTTAAAACAATTATTTCAAACAAAATATAACCTGAGGGCAACCTTTGGCTACAATATAGTGCATTGATATCTAGTTCAAAACAACTTCGCCAAACGACTAAACCAAATAAAAAAGTAAAAAGAGTAGACAAGGATCTCTTAAATAAAGCTCTTAGACTTAGTAGATGAGGAACTACAAAAATGTTTTAAGAACCGTTTGTTAAAAATTTGAGCACAAACGCCAGAAGATACCATGTCAAATGGGAAAGAGACCATGAAATAAAAAATTTAAATGGACTTAAATGAGAAACATCTACCTAAAAGCGTCTGATTGTACAAAAAGCACAGAACTGAAAAACTTTCAGTTTAAGCTGCTACAAAAATTATTCCAACTAATGATTTTCGATTCAAAATCAAGATTAAATTAAAGACTCTGAGCAATGTGATTTCTGTGAAGAAAAATCCGAAACCTTTTTTGGTCCTGTAAAACACTAGAACGCAAAATATTTGGATAGCAATAGAAAACTTGCTCCACGAAAAGGAAATTTTTAGTAAATAAAGAATTATAGACAAGCTGGACGCCCTAGGGCTCAAGTAACTGCATGCAATGCAGAACTCTAGCTTCTTAGCTTCTGTAAACTAACAGCTAGATACTATATTTATACGTCTAAAAATATGGAAAAATATCAAAGTTTAGTATTTTTTTAAACCAAATAAAAAACTATGCCCCTGTCAAAAAATAATTCCTCTCAGCTAAGGAATTTGAGAACAAATGGAAACTTCTATTTCCCGCTTCGCTAATTAACGTAAAGGCTACCTACAAAGAATGGAATGGAAAACTGAAAACCTACGCAACTTTTTTTTTGAAACAAAAAATATATTTTACATACTTCACTATTAACCCCGTATCATGTGACTAGCTTACTGTTTAAAAGTTTTAATAAAATAAAAACAAAAAACAATGCCTGTACTTTTGCGTTGACAATGAGACGATTATAAAAAGTTTTTTATGCGAGATATTTGAGATCAAATTAATTAAACCTTGTGAGTTTTTAGGAAAACAGTGACCACACGGCAGACGAGGACACACGCCTTCTGTTTCCAAGTAATTAAAGAGCAATGAAATTCTCTTGCTGTATAAATTCGTAGTATGAAATACTAATTGAGTAGAAGCCGTTCATTTAGGCTAATAAAAGGACATTCGCGATTCGGTTTCTTCCTAAACAATACTTTCGTAGTATAAAGAAGAGTCAGCAGTCTTCTCTATTTCTGAGTGTGCAATGATGCTCTTAAACGGTTGGATTTATCTGTTTCATCTCTTTCAACGTTTGATAGATCATGATCTTCTGTTTGAATAAATACTTAATTCAATGATTGTGGAGAGTTGGTTTTTTTTTCTCTGTATTTAAAACAAATAACTGAATTTTAAATCGAACTATTAAATATGAGTATTAAAACTTTTTAATTCTTCCAAGATATACTAAAAGTGAAATGAAACAATTGTTCAGAAAGATGAAAAGAACGTTAAAAACTGTAACCAAAAGCCCAATTTTTAGACATCTGAAAAATTAAATTATTGGCTCATGAGTCATGGTCATGCTGTGAGCCGACTTGTCCTCCCGACGATTTTTACCGTAGCTGATTTTATTCCTCATTTCATTTTCAGCGAGAGACCTAGCTAGATTTTTTTATATACTATACTATAGGAAATGCCTCTTTTGCTAGCCGGGAAATTCGGCGCCAAGTTAACAGATTCAGTAAATATTTTTTAAACGTTTCCAATCTGAAGAGATCAATTAAAATTTACATATTTTTATTTGAACTGAGGAAATAAGAATGTTTTTAAGTAAAATATTTTGTCTTGCTCTGTCCAGTTGTTTCGTCTCGCATATATCGATACATCTTGCATTGTTTTTTTTTTCTTTTTTCTCTCTATTTTCAGTAATTGTTGTTAAACAAACGTTTATGCGCAGGATTGTAAATCACATCAACTTGTATGACAAGACAATTTGTTTAATGCGTCACATTTAATTTCTTCCTTTTTTTAAAAAAAACAAAAAATATCACGTTCTTTAAATGCAACCCCCGACCTCTCCCCTGCTGCTAATAATCTCACTGTCATTGCGTTCGACAGTGTTTGATTCAGAATTTGACTTCAACAAATTTCATAGTAGCTGAAAAGTGACAATAGAGACCTTTAAATCCATGTACGTACCAATACGAAGGAGTAAAGGATTTCAAGCACGGGTGCACTTATTTTAAAAGCAAACTCGTTGTCGCAAGCAAATTAATAGTCTCAACAACAAGTTAGCTGGGAAAAGTGCGCACGTCATAGTACTCGGATCTAAAGGTCCTTAGTTTTTACCAAGCAACCGATATCCATTTTCGCGCGCTCTGATTGGCTCCCGTAACTGGCGATATCCAAGACTATTAGTGATACTGAGTATTAGTTAATTTTAAAGCAAAAGTCAAAGTCACAGGAAGCGCGCGCGCAAAAAATAAAAAGAATTATCATTGTATGTTTTATTATTATAGAAAACCATTGTTTTGTTTGTGTTATTTTTTTAAATAAAGTGCATTTCTATCTTATTTTTTGGTAAATACTAAAACAAATATCCCCCTCAGGGACGGTGACTCGCGTCTCGGTATATCCACCATGCATTATTCACCTCCCCTTTGGGGGATAGTTGTTAACTATTAACACATTAGTTATGACCACGTAGAATATTGCTAGCCTTTTAACATTTAAGACCACACAATGCTTTCAAAAAACCTGAAGCATGATAACTGCTTAACAACAAGGACGAATAGACACGCATGTGGTCTAACCGAAGCACTCTCATTTTTCTTTGAGAAAGGCCGGGTAGTCTATCCGTCTCTTAACCCCACTTGTCCGATATTGTCCTCATGTGTAGCAAATTGCGTTGTTCCTTACAAAAACACTTCAGACTTTATCCAGCTTTTCCGGGATTTCTAAAACAAATAATTAAACTAAGAATATAAACACCTATATTACCGTGTAAGAGGAAATATATGCCGGATTTGTGTGGGCCATAGTGCATGATATGTCCTTCCGTTTTGTAATTCAATGCAATGATTTTCTAAGGCGCGGTATGGTAAAACACTGCCTGGCTGACTGCACAATTCTTCCATGTTGATGATAAATTCGAGTTGCTTTAGAGAAATTTTAAAGCCTTAAATCTCCCCGCTGACGTAAACACTGCTCTTGCAGACACTAGTGATTCAATAAAATGCTGCCAAATAATAAGAACCCAGTAAAAGATCCTGTATTGGCAAAAATTGTCATTTTAATACCCCAAAACATATATAAGAACCACTTTAGCCAAGAAAACTAAATAGGGTCCGCTATGTGAGATTAGACTATATTTTTAAGATTATTTTGATCAAAAGTTTGGCTTTCTATATATAATATATACATATATAGTAAATGCATATAAATAGATTTAACTATTGTTGAAAACTGCATGTCTTCTAGCTGTTAACCCAGTTTTGTTAGACATTTGATAAATGAAGGCCTATTAAAGTATTATAAATACCATTTATAGCAATTTCTGACTCATTTCTTGTATTCAACACTCAACAACAGCCATATCCTCCTTCTTCATAAAAATAAAAACCTAACATAAGAACCTATTTAGCGTAACCTTCTATGCAATAAGAACTCCAAACTTTACTCAGACGTACTCGTTTTTGCCAAACTTTAAAACATCTAGAATCTTTGTCGCGATTTTATTGTTAACGTTCTTCAGCAAGAATTGCGCAACTTGTCAAAATTTTATGTTCTATACATTTCATAGACTATTTATAAATTATTCTACGAGTGCTTTGAAAATTTGAAGATTGTATGTTGAAAGAAAGAAAAAAAACTTTTAGAAATCTGACCCTATTGAAAATTTGAAAATGACTTCATTGCTTAGTTGGTAAGAGAGCTCAACG
>JAPEIX020110973.1:0-10007 GCA_026122405.2 Zoanthus sansibaricus
GAAGCAAAATTTAAAAGCATTGAGCCGAACCAAAATTTTAGTTGTATTTTTAAACAAAAAAAAGTGTTGCTGTTGAGTTGAATAAAGATCTTAATAATTTTAAAATTTTAAACAGAAAATTAGTTTATTCTTTAAAAAAAAGCCCAATAAACTTTGCAACTCGATTTTAGGTTTCAGTCTCCATGCAGGAAAACGCATTCTGGAGTTCATTATACTTATGTTATAGACACAATCGTGATTATAATGCATGCTGCTACGTTATTCCTCCATCTTGTTAACTGCTCCATCAAACGAAGGTCTCGACTTCTTGATCTGAACGCCTTCTATTAATTTCTGCCAAAGCAAAAACCGTTAATAGATACTAATCTGCCACACTAGTAAATGTCTATAATAACTTATTTTATTTTATTTTATTTTATTTGAAAGCACGACTTCCATTCAACTAAAAATTTAAAACTAACGCTAATTTTTATATATGTAAGAAACAAAATAGCTTCTTATTTACGCATTTATTTTTTATATTCAGTTCGCGCATATCACACTGTCTATTATACTTGCATCAGTTGTTCTCATAAAATCACTGTTGGCTTGCAACGGTTCCCACTTACTGTAGAATTCATTTCCTGGTAAAAATTCTCGTTCAGTGACTTCATGTTTCATTTCCTTTAGAAATTCAATGATATTTGAATTTTTTCTTTTAATTTGCTGTTAAAAGTGTAACTTGGTGAACATGTCATTCTAAGCAAGGGGCTAAATTAAAGTTGTTGATATCAAAACAAAAAACACAGCTGCGCAAAGATATTAGTCTTGTTTATGAGTGGTGACATGTTTTTTAACAAGACAAAATACTATTCATATCTTCAAGCCAACGTGTAATATTTTTTTTATATGGCAAACCCGAGGAGCAGCCATACTTTTGCAAAGAGACTGGCGGGAAAACGTTTTTTTTAGCACGCGCTTACATCCGGGACATTTTTGTACGTATTTTTTTTCATATCACCACCAGTAAAAATATTGGAAATAGGAGTGTTTTAGTTTTTGGTAATTCTAATTCTAATTCGGCGACATCAGGTGAAACCGTAAGGGTGTTATCAACATATAACGTCGATAGAAGGCAGATATTCTTAAGCTTTCGTTGTTTAGGCGTTCACCGATCTAGCTGGAATGATTGGCCCAGTTGCAAGATCTCTGCTTTCCCGACCTAAAGTAAAGGTCCCATGTTCGTACCGGCTCTGCCGAGATTTGAATATTTGTGTAACCTTTTCCGCCTAAGCTATAGTTTAGTTGTCCATCCTTCAGTGATAGATAAATGAGTACCAACGCGTCTGCTGCATGGGAGGTAAGCTTTGACTAACCCTGTCCCATCCAGGGGTAGTCAAAGACTCTCACCCACTTAACTTTACCAAACCCAGAGATAACCACTGGTTCCATGAGCCACCTTGCTCATATTGAAAGGATTCACCTTTAGCTAGCTAGCCGCTCTATAGGGCATAAATGTGTGGGAGTGAAAAAGACCTAACGGTGACCCTATCGCTAACCCATCAACCTGTTTGTATAGATTCATATCAACTGATCAACATAATTAAGTTATACTTCTATCCGATCGCTTAAATTAGATCAGACTTAGCTTTGGCAAGAAACATATATACCTGTGACTGTCTAGTAACAGATTTGTCTTGGTAAGAAGAATTCATAGGTTTGCTCTCCTAACACTGAAGAAACCCATGTTAAACACCGGCTTAAATGAATCATTAGGCTTGTACACTTTCATTTTGTTTTTAGTCAAAAACGATGTAGCTTGGCTCAATGGGGTGGGCTTGGAGGTAGCATGTGGCTTAGTTAAACCCCAAGTTTTGGGCCAGCATAAGCAGGCTAAAAACGCTGCCGCTGTACTGCGCTATAAAGTTGTTTTTCAAATATAATTAAATACTTATAAATAACTAATGACAACTCCCCTAAGGGACTTTTCAGTGCCATGTTAAAATCCCCCATTCTTCCAGTTAAGAATTTTAACTGGTAGGAGTCAAACCAGTTGGTTATTTACAAAGCGTAGTGAATTTGCCCCTGGAATCACCGAGGAAAAATTTGCTCTCTTTGTAGTAAAGAAGTCGCGGATTTGAACCCGGGTCTTCGATATTCAAATACCCAACTCTTACCACGTAGCCACGCTGCATCCTGTATATAGACAAAATGGGTACTGTTAAAAGCAAAACCATAGAAAACGAGTTTGTTCACGTACCTATAAATGAATTGTTACTGTCTTGATTTGTTTCCTGGGCAACGATTGGTGAGGTATTCTCTCTGCGAAAGAGCACTAGGAAGCAATGGTAGATCCTTCTTCTACTGAAGTAAATAAATCCTGCTGTCACCATCACCATCAAAGGAACCGCGATTATGACTACAAGTTCGCTTTTTGGAGTAGAAGTTATTATTTTTTTGTTTTCGGTCTTCTTAGATATCGTCTGCTTCTCATCCGTAATGTTTGTTATCAAGATGTCTGAAAAACAGTACGGTAATATGACTTTAGCTAAACCAAGTAAAACTCTTAAACGGCCCTACCTACTTAGAAGACAAAGCGCTTACCATCTCATCAAAGTTTTGTTACCTTTGTGGCACTGTTACCAGTGACTGTCAGCTTGATAAGGAGATAGAAGAGAGGATTGCAAAAGCCAGCCGGACATTCTATTCCCTCAAACCTAAGATCTGGGATCGCAAAGGAATATCTATCAATACGAAACTCATTGTGTACAATGCAGTGATTATTCCACCCATGTTAGACATCTCCGCAAGATCGAGAACTTCAACCAGCGTTGCCTACGTCTGTTGTTGGGAATCCACTGGTGGGATAGAATCCCAAATGTTGACGTACATGTGAGAGGGCCCTCCTCTACAATGGAAAAAAAGCCGCTGCAACAACCTTGGCTGAGGCAGCTCAGGCCAGACGTGAACAACGGGACGGTGCCAGACAGAGTCAGCATCATCAACCTGGATGGCCATATCATATCACATATACTTGTTTCACTACTGTTGTTACACTCATCATCACTGTTCTTCTTTTCACTTAACCATTTCTTAGTTTATCACTTTGTGACACTCCCAGGAGTAATTTTCTTTGATCTTTCTTTGTTAGGATGCAACATTCTGACCCATACACCAATACTGGCCCCACTACGGTTGCATAGACCTTTGCTTTCAGTCTCATTGTTGTCCTTTTGTCATTTATAATTGGCTGAAGCCCCTTTAAACCCATTTTAAGCAGCTGGCATTCACCCTTGATTGCACTGTCTTTTCTTATCCTCCTCTCTTAGTAACTAATGATACCAGGTACTTGAAACAATTCACCTGCCTCAATGCACCTGCTTCCATGCCTGTCTCTGATGGTCACTTTTTTATCTCCTTTCTTACTGCATACTACTGTAGCACCGCAGTTTTTTTAGCATTCACTTTCAATCTGTATCTTTCCAAACCCTCTTGCCACTTCACAAGTCTCTCCTGCAGTTAACATGCACTGTCCACCATAATCTGCTCATAGATGCTCTGGCAGGACATAAATGATTATCGCAAAAAAAAGGGAGCTTAATGCTGAGCCTTGATGTAATCCTTCTCTAATCTTAAACTTGCTTGACAACCCCTGCCCTGTTTTCATGCTGTCTCTGACTTTTTATAAGTTTCCATGATTAATCTGACTAGTTTGCACCATGCTATGTCATTTTGCTCCAAATAAATTTTATATATCTACATCTTTTGCACTGAACACAGTACTGTAGTTAATTTTTGGAAAACACACAACACTTTTAGTTTTTTAAATATGTTTTGATCTTTTGTCACCTGCAGTGATACATACTGTAAGAGTGAATATTGTTTAATAGTGATTGAGACAAAGAGAAATCAAGGAATTACAGAATGATATATTTTTAGATTCACACACTTAACTGAATTGAGGGAAAGAATTGAGGCACCTATTTCAACCACTCAGTGGGCATATCGACCTCTTAAATCAAACTGTTTTCTTTAGTTACTGATTTTATATAATCTGTTTTGATTTCCAAAAATACAAGCAACAAACGAAATATGCAAACCAGCTCATCCAGAATCTCAGTATTGAAGATCGTTACCGGTATTTGAGTTTCTCCTATACAGTAAATGACCCGTTCAGGATTTTAACAGATAAGGGACAATTTCATATGTTAAGATATTCAAGTGATTAGAGATTGAACCCGTGGGGCTGTCCCATATAGCTTTAAGTTACTTTTAGATGGTATTGTAGAATACTTGTTAGATTGTTTTTATCTTCAACTGCTTAATGGTACTCTTTTTCAGGAAATATGGAATTAGAATACTGATTCTTTTTTTTACTGATATTTGCCTTTATTTATATATATTATTACATATGTATATAGATCTTACAAATATACTGAATTAATATAGGCGAGGAGTTCCGGGAAACCAACAGGCTTTTATTGAACGGAACTCTTCATTAATTAAAGCTGATTATAATTTAGTGACTTGCACAGTAATACATATTGTGGTCACTTTCAATTGGTGAATTTCAATCTGGGTATTGTTTTTGTAAACTTTGTTATATAGTACTCAGAAGTCTGTTTGTGCATGATGTAGTGCTTTCCTTGATGTTTTTTATTGTTGACATTCATGCTTCTGGTACTCAGTGTTTTTGTCCCTGTTGATGTTATTATGACTATTATGGTTGAGCCATAATGTTGTAACACCATGTTAGTGAATTTATTAACATTATTTGTATAACTTTGTAGGACCCACCATTTACCATTGAAACACCTATGTGCAATATTTACCGTGTTGAGAAGATAGGGGGACAAGCTACAAGTCGAGGGGAAAATGCTTATGGTCTGGAGGTTTATTGCAAAGTAAGAATACTTCTACTGTAAACAGTGATGTGATTATACATTGACCACCAGATATACATTGACCACTAGAATTTTACAACAGAGAAACAATTCACATGCATGCAATTGACATCTATATAATTTGTGTTGTCATTTTATGTCAAACTTTGTATTTCATTGTTGTTCAGATATTCTAAGCCAACATATTAAAAACTAATTATGATTTTGAGACAGCAACACCACAAAATATTGACGGCTAGTTGGGAGAAAATATATTCTGTATCAGGTCCTGTAACAAATAAATTAGAATGAAACTATAACAGATTTGCATGCGAAAAAATTACCTCAAAAACAAATTAAAAAATCGAAGAAGCGAATATTGTTATAGAACATCAGAAAACAAATTACACATGGTAGATTTAATTTTCATGGAAAGTACTGATGCTTTCAAAAGCTTTCAACAATCAGAAGTGTTACCCACAGGTGCCAGACAATACTAGGACAAATCTGTAACACCTTTATTTTAAACAGTACTCCTGTTTTTCTTCAGCTTGGCTCTGACAATAGCGATCGTGCAGGTTAACATTGTTATCAATTCTTTTGTAATGCAGAAAGCTTAGTTGCTGAATTTTTTTAGTTTGAGCTACAATAAATTTCAAAGATTTAGAAAGCATTTTCATTTTGAGATTCAATAAGTTAGTGTAAAATGTCAATAAGTATTATCTTAGCAGTGTTTGATTTTTATAGTCGTTCGGTTGTCAGGGATGACTGATAGAAAGTTTCTGTATACTAATTGTGATAAGGATTTTCAGAAAATTGCATTTCATTGCTGTGAATTGCACTCCAAATTGAGATCGCATGTAATGTGTATCAGATTTGAATCAACTTCCATGGTTTTCCACTGTTGTATATCAGTACTCAAAAATCTGTGAGCGTTTGTTGAAAAGTCACTTTGTTTTTTATTTTACAACCAAAAACCCGAAATAGCAATGTTTCGTAAACGAAAGCAGTGGAGTGATAACTTAAAAAGTTTTTAAATTTTCAAAAAACCCTCGCACAGTTTTGAGCTTCAAATATTTAGCTGTGAAACTGCCAAATTTCAATTCAGTGGCTTAAGAACTGTTCAAGTTGGAACCTCGAATGTCGTATAAGAATCTCATTTTGGTAATTTATTTCATTTTCAAACTGTTGTGTAACCTTAAGCAAGCTATATATAACTAATAGGGAACAGAGCAAGAAGGACCTCCACGTGGTGTTCACTGGATACGACAAGGCCCAGCAGCCAGCTGGGTCATGGCATAACTAACCTTCTGCCTGGAGAAAGATGAATTTGGGCGCCTCTACTCCACTATCTAGCCAAGACAACCACGAACATGCAAACCCATTGAAATACATCCAACTGCGTAAGTGGGATCGCTGACTCTAGAAGCCAGGATGCCGCACACGGTTACGAGAGTTGCAATTACAACAGTCATAGATCATGGGGCTCCCGTGACCGTCATCCAGTGACTATGATCCCAAAATCAGCGAAAAACACTGGTTCAAAAGTGTCCAAGATCGGTGTATGGAACGTATGTACGCTGTATCAAATAGGAAAATTAGATAATGTCTTTCAAGAGTTCAACAGGATGAACATTCAGTGCTTGGGCCTGTGTGAAGTAAGATTGCCTGGTGCGGGCGAGTCTTACAAAGAAGATAAGCGTATCTTCTACTCAGGAGGTACAGAACACAAACACGGAGTTGGTTTGATTCTGGACAGGCACTTTGGAAACTCTGTTTTATCTTTCTGGCCCAAATCAGAACGGGTGATGTCTGTCACGCTCAAAGCAAGCCCGTTCAACATTAACATCATTGTGATTTAAGCTCCAACATCGGAGGCAGACAATCACAAAATCACTCACTTCTACAAAGAAGTTGGAGAGGTCTACTCCGGCTGTAGACCGAGTGAAGTCAACATAGTTGTGGGAGATTGGAATGCCAAGATCGGATCTGAAAAGGAGGGAAAGATTGTAGGACCTCACTGGTTGGGAGAGAGGAACGAAAGAGGGGACATGCTTGTAGATTGGTGCAGGGACAAGGAAATGGTGATCACAAACACGTTGTTTCAGGATCACCCGAGACGGAAATACACATGGACAAGCCCTGGAGACAGAACGCGAAGCCAGATTGACCTCGTCATCATCAACCAACGCTTCAGGAATGCTGTTAAAGGCTCAAGGGCTTTCCCCGGAGCCGACGCAAACTCGCATCATAATCCAGTCATAATGAAGTTTAAACTTTCCCTGAAACGAATCCAAAAACCCAAACAGGCAGCAAGGTTCGACCTCCATGCCTTGAAGAACCCAGAAATCAGGGAGAACTTTAAAGTGGCTGTCGTTAACAACATACAAGAAGAGAAGGAAGATATTGAATCTCATTGGTGTGATCTATCTACAGCAATTAGAGATGCTGCAGAACACCAGAGTAGCTAGGATGTCACCCTGGATGACAGAAGAGATAAAAGATCTGTTCAAACAATGAAGGCTCGTGAAACAAGACCCTTTGCAATACAATCTAGTAAATAAGCAGATTAGGAGAAGATGTGTCCAAGCCAAAGAGGAGTGGTTAGAAATGGAGTGCCAAGAAATTGAACGTCATGTGTCGAACCCAAAAGAAATGTTCAGGAAAATCAAAAAGATAGCTGGAAAGAGATCTACACCCACCTCAAACTGCATCAAAGCTGCTAATGGCACGGTCCTGAAAGACCCCAAGGACGTGGCACAGAGGTGGAAAGAATACCTTCAGGAGCTCTTCCATGATGAGCGAGAGCAGGAAATCATACCTCCCCATACAGCTGAAACCGGACCAAGGATTCTAAAAGATGAGGTTCGTTGGGCCCTGAACAACATGAAGAAAGGAAAAGCGGCAGGCCCAGACGGAATCCCAGTGGAGATGATTGTGGCCCTGGGGGAAGACGGTGTCGACCTTGTCTGGTCAATTGTGCACAAAATATACGAGACTGGTGAACTACCTGAAGACATGCTGAAATCCGTTTTCATAACAATACCGAAAGCTCCAGGCACTCTCGAATGCAGCAACCATCGCACAATTAGCCTAATGAGCCATGCACTTAAGGTTCTACTCAAAATAGTTTTGCAGAGGGTACGGCGCAAAATTCTACCAGAAATCCCTGAATACCAATTCGGCTTTATGAAAGGCAGGGGTTCTAGAAACGCAATCTTTATCCTGAAGATGCTTTGTGAAAGAGCCATTGAAGTCCAACAAGATCTCTACATAACCTTTATTGACTACAAGAAAGCCTTCGATAAGGTCAAGCACAAAGATCTACTCAAGATGCTCCAAGACATTGGGATAGACGACAAAGACCTCAGAGTCATCTGCAAGCTTTACTTAAATCAGACAGCAGCAATCCGTCTTCCAGACAAAACACTAACAGAGTGGGTCCAGGTGGTGCAAGGAGTCAGGCAAGGATGTGGAATGTCATCGGATTTTTTCAACCTATACAGTGAGACAATCTTACAAGTACTTGAAGACGTTCCCGAGGGCATTGTTGTCAATAGAGTTCGGTTAAACAACATTCGTTACGCTAACAATACAGCCTTCATAACCACCTCAAAAGATGGTGCCCAACGTGTGTTCCAAATCGCAGAAGCCTCAGGTGAAAACAGGGGCTTGATCATCAACTGTAAGAAGACAAAGGTGATGTGCATTTCCAAGACGACACCTGAACCAGACTTCATACTCACTTCAGGTGATAAAACCATTGAGCAGGTATCTTCGTTTAACTATCTCGGTACCACGATAGCAGCATATGGTAGAAGCAAGAAAGAAATTAGAAGAAGAATTGGTATGGCCAAAGATGCATTCAACAAGATGAGAGCAATTTTCACCAACTGCAAACTCTCACTCAACATCAAATTCCACCTGCTTATTACTTTCTTTTGGTCAGTCCTGTTGTACAGTGCGGAAGTGTAGACCCTAAATGCAGAAACCTGTTGAAATCTTGAAGCTGCTGAGATGTGGTTTTACTGCCGTATGCTCAGAATTTCCAACCTCGACCGTGTCACCAATGAGGAGGTTCTACACCGTATGCAAGTGGAACGACAACTTCTGAAAACCATAGAAAGACGCCAACTTTCTTGGACATTCCATTCGGAGAGGAAAGCTAGAAGACTTGTGCCTTGGCGGCAAGATCAATGGAAAACGAGCTCGGGGTAGGCAGAGGAAGACCTATCTGCTAAATTTCACCCAATTCAAATCAACAAGAGAATTACGGGACGCCGCCAGAAACAGAAATGAATGTCGGGTCATGCACTAAACTGGTTCGCCTAAGCCCGAATCGGGTGGCACTCAAGAAGACGAATTTACAGCATAGTATTGATACGCACACACCGATAAGTAGCAAAGCTAATCGTGGCGGGTTTGTGTTTGAGTAAGAGTCAAAAAAACAAATATATAATAAAATGGTATAATAACACTAATTATTTAACAAATAAAGAACCCTAAGCCGTGTGTTACACTGTGATAAAACATATGAGAACACGAAGGAAATGGGTGTTCTCAAATGTCTGTGTTTTTTGAGGACACGTGTCAAAGGCTCAGCCCACCCATACAGACAGATACCTAGATTTTAATTCCCATCACGACAGTCAACACAAGGTCAGCACAGCATCAACTCTCCTGTATAGAGCTCTAAATCTACCCAATTCCTCTGATGGACAAAAGCGGGAACTTAATAATGTTCATATATACAGCTCTGGTGTCCAACGGTTATCCATCTAAGTTTTTCAAAACATACAGGCTAAAAAAATTCGATCCTCAACAACAATTGTATCCCCAGAGAAACTTGTTGGTTTGTATTTCAAGATGGTTGAGCCAACGGAATCACGCAAGTCCTTCACTTCTCCGGGGGTGGCCGCCCCTTCCCCCCCTTCCCTTTCAATAATTATGTTGAAGTCTTTTATTATTTACGAATGTGATCCTTGTACCAAAATCTACGAATACCTTCAGAGAATATTTGGGTGCCGTTTGGTTCTGTTTCATATGGAAGAAATACGTAGACGAAACTGTAATTGGGGCATTAAACTTAGCTTGAGGTAAATCCAAAATATACGTCTCAAAATGCAGGAAATAGCGTCTCAAAGG
>JAPEIX020111002.1:0-10005 GCA_026122405.2 Zoanthus sansibaricus
GCGTTATAGAATTTGGTAGAAAATTTGGCAAGAAAAATGAAAATAGACATGTACTGCTATCGTTTGCCAGAATTCGTAAACGGCTGCATCGATTTTGTCCAAATTTCAGATAATTGCAGCTTCAGTTATGTGCTTTTGGAAAAACTAATTGTTTTCATAATGGGATTAACTTTATTTTTTCATATTTTTATACCTCAATGGTCCCAGTTAACTGAGAATGGGTGTATAGTAGTAACAATACATTGTGTTGTGTGCAATATTCCTGGTTAAAGTAATTGTGATAAGGAATGATATTTATGGTTTGACTACAGGAGTAATAATACATTGTCTTGTGTGACCTTCTTGGCTAAAGTAGTTTTGGTAAGGAATGATGTTAATGGTTGGACCCCAGGAGTAATTATACATTGTGTTGTGTGATCTTCCTGGTTAAAGAAATTGTGATAAGGAATGTTTATGGTTTGACCCTAGGAGTAATAATACATTGTGTTGCGTGATCTTCCTGGTTAAAGTAATTCTGATAATGCATATTTTTAAATGTTTATAACCAAGTTACTTACTAGAGTACTGTTATACTTTTTTCTGCAAACAGAGGGACGCTCTTCAACGGGAAGTAGATGGGCTAAACGTAAGTTTTTCTTCTGAAAACGATTTCAACATACTTTAGGTTTCCATTAAATTAGTTATGGTGCTGGTTGGCAACAAAGACAGATACGTTGGGTAATTATTTTTTTGACTAACCAAATGGTTGGGTTCTAAACAGATCAGACCTGTGAGTAAGGAAAAACGTACATCAAAACCCAGTCAAACCAACTCTATTCTTGTTGCACCCTGTACTAAAATTTTATACCCTGTTCTCGACAAAATCTTCCGCGATTTATACACCCTGTTCTAGACTGGATGGTCTGAAAACCGTACCCTGAACAGCGGCACATACCCGTATAGTCAATAAATGGAACTACCCCCCAGGGTTAAAGTTGAGGTTTTAAAACTTTGAAACAGGAAACAAGCACTTTGCTTTTCTTCTCTACAATTTGTTTTTGTTTGCTTTTCAAAAAAGTGGGATAAAACGAGTTTGAAATTGAAATAAGTAATCATCTTTGATCAAATACTGATTTTTCGGAAATTTTTCGGCAATTCAAATTTTCCCTGTTGAAAAAAATTGATTTTGCAGGTGACAATTTAGACATAGGCTGGGGAAGAGGGTAGACACATTTGGCTTTATACTGTGCCCTGTCCGTCTATATGATTTTGTTTAAACATGAACCTGTCAGTAGGACTGGGTAAATATTTCTTTATACTCGGTTTAAGGTTGGTTTGCAAGAAAAGTTAGCACCGCTTTTTCTCTTTGGTGTCAGTCCGAAGCACAAATACTCAACTGCCCCTTACACTTGTTAAATCATTAGATTTTCATACTTTATTATAAAAATGTTAGCTTGGTGCACCGTAAAAAAGAAAAAACCTCTGACGTTTCGGATGTTAGTCCTTCTACTTCACACCAACGTCATAACCTTTTTCTTTCTTGCATGGTGTGCATATATTAATCTTTTTCCAACAACTGCTGTTTTAGAAACACTTACTAAAGGCGGTCCAGCTTTGTAGCCAAACCTCCTTACGTGACTTGTGGCACGTGACTCGTGTCACATGACTCGTGGCACTTACTCGTTATCCATTTTCAGTTATTCAAAAGCTAATTATCACTAATTTTCGTATTTTTGTTTCAAACCTTACAGAGACGGATTTGAGTTCTTGTTTGGGGACTAACAAATTTTGTTCTAACAAAATCCTAACAGAATTAAAGTTGACCAGCCAAGGCCAGAAATGAAATAATATAATAATAAAATCTTCATTTATCGAACATTGGCCACTCACAAGCGAACGTGTGAGTTTAAAAGATATTAAAAATAGAAAGTAAAGTTACAATCGTTCGGTCCGCCGAAATGCTTTACCGGCAACTTGCAGAGATAGAACAATGCTATTCGGCAAAAATGGGAATTAAAGCCCTGATACACTGTGCGATTGTTTGAGCAACTTGTGTTGCATAGCCATCACGTGACAAGTTGTTATAGAAATTGCACAATGTATATAGCGGGGCTTTTAATAACCATGGTACCACAGTTTGTTGTTATGCTCTTTCTGGACAGCCATGTTTTGTGAACTCGTCATCACATTATGCTTTTTAAACCAAGTTTAAGTGTCAACTTTTTGATATACTCTTTCAGAAAGGATAAAAAATCCTATAAAGGCGTACGTTTTGTTCACTTGGGAAAATGTTGAAAATTGTCATTTTGATTTAAATTACAAATATAGTTTTTCGGTTTTTTATTTATTCTGAAGAACTTTTTTTTTTAATTTGACGTACTGCATCATCATTGATTTTTTCAGCGTTGTGCTCAAGATGCCGAGAACCTTTTGAGACGAGAGCTGGAAGCAGCGGAGAAAATGTAAGTTATTTTTACAGGTCAAAATTGTTTTTATTTTTAATCATCAGAGATGTCAATTATCCCGCATCTCGCGGTAGACTCGCACATTTTACCCTCATCTCTCGCTCTTCCGCTTTCGTACAAACAATTTCGCATTTTAGGATAAAACAGTTTAAGAAATAGAACATTTTGTCCGTCCCTTCATACTAAGCTAAATCCAAAAATCCTAAAGCCGGCGCTTATCTCCAGTTTCTGTGGAGATATAGAGTAAAAAGATACGACCTTCCAGGTACTAGGTAGATATAGAGTAAAAAGATACAACTTATCAGGTGCTAGGTAGATATAGAGTAAAAAGATACGACCTTCCAGGTACTAGTTAGATAGAGTAAACAGGATACGACCTTCCACGTACTAAGTAGATACATTAAAAAGATACAACCCTTTAGGTACTTGGTAGATAGAGTAAAAAAGAAAATAATACGTCCCGTAAAATTTCCAACCGCCGTGTGGTTAGCGTAGTTGGTGAGGTGCCAGTCTATCGTGCAGGAGGATTTGGTTCGTTTCCCGGCCGGACCAGCACTCAGGATCTTAAAATAATTGAGGAGAAGGTGCTGCCTTTGCTCTAACATCTGAAAATGGTTAGACTTCCACGGATAAGGGCGTTAAACCGCAGGCTCTCAGGGACATATTTGTATTTGTGTGTGTGTGTTTATGTGTGCATGTGTCTGTCATGTGAAAGGTCTCCGTCCCCTTAGAGTGGTAAGTATGGTGTCCCCAATTAGTAGGCTTCTGGCCAGCTAGAAGACTTGAAACCAAAATAAAGTCTTTATTTATTTATTATATTTGTAAAAGTTCTGTTTATTCCACTCAAATTGCAAGCAATGTTGCGCTATCGACTATCTAGCGATTCCATAATTTTGTGCCGTAAGACTCGGATGTGTTCTTTGTTTGTTATTAGATTTATGCCAGTTTTTACCCTGTCGTTCTTATACAAATTAACAGCTTTTCAAAATAATGTATTTAACTTGCAATTGTTCATAAAGCACTTGGTTTTCTCCTCGTGCAATGTTTAAATTTCTCGTTCATTTTGTCTCCAGCGTGTGGGTGTATTTGTTTACAAACCACTCATATCCAGAGACTAACTCTTAGTTACTAAAACTATAATAGTCTGTATATAGACCGAAGACAGGTTGGTTTTAATGTTGTTAATAGGAAAATATGATATGAGGTATTAATGCGTGAGATAGATTGGACATTTTAATGGCCTTTCCCAAACATAAATTTCCAGCATTTTGGATCGATCAGGTTGGCATTTCTGGATTATCGGCGTAAGTAGTGCAAGGGTGACATTCAGCGATAACACTTTGAACTTTATATAACTGTACAGCAATGTGAGAAGGAGATAAACATCTTTAGTATAAACCTACCAACGGTCTATCACGTATCCTGCATGCAACTGCACTAGAGGTCTGTTTGTGATAGCCTATTAGTAGAGAAAAGAAAGCGGATCAAAATAGTAATGAGTGCCGTTTTGCTATAATATCAGAGGATTTTCTTGATAATTTAATTTGTACATACTTTTTGACCGATTAGTAGGTTTATGCTAAAACAAATAGACCTCTCAGCCCCATGGACCACGAGTCGAATAGCTCGTTTGGCCTACGGCCTCATGGGCTATTGACAAGTAGTATATTTGTCATCGAGGTCTAATTGTTGAATAGTAACTTCCTTCGATGTTACATCAATAGTGATTGTATATATCAATTGAAATTGTCTTCTCTGATAAGGACGTTAAACCGTAGGCCCAGTCTCTCGATCTCTCTGTCGAGGGACTTAAAAGAACCCACACACTTCTCGCAAAGAGTAGAGGATAGTGTTTCTGGTGTTGTGGTCTGTTTCTTTCACTGAGGACATTTCTTATCGGCTGCCAATTTGCGCCTTAACTTGCGAGCCGCTCAAGTGGACTTTCTAAGACTAACTCGACTAGTAAAAAAAAATTGTATTTATCTGTAAAGCGCTTAGAGCTTTGAGAATAAGCGCTATAAGAAAATTATAAAAATCGCTTATTATTATTATTACTATTATCATTACTATTATTATATACCTTGTGTTTTCAAATGTGTAGACTCTGATTCCAGGTTAGATGGAATCAAATGAACACATTTGAGCTAGTATGCAGCAATTTTAACTTAGTTTTCTCTCTTATAACTTGACATTGCTGTTTTGATATACCTTTACTGATTTATGATTTTAATTTAACCTTTGTTTTTCTTTTTATCATTCAGCTTCTTCGAGTTCAGTTCTGAAATGGATAACGACAAAGATGGGGAAAATGATGATGATGATAATAGAAATGGAGATGCCAAAGTCCTGCATCCATCTTTTCTCCCCTTATCGGATTTCTAAATGTCAGACTAGTAGCACACGAATCATTTTTTAATTTTTAATGTCTTATTTATTTGTTTAATGATTGATTGATTGATTAATTTGTTTATTTATATATTTATTTACATTTTTATTTCAAGTGAATTTTAAGTTTCGTTTGAATACAGTTGAATTATAAAGATATATATCAATCGTTTTGTTCCACAGTTTTTGCTGTTTGGAAGACAGCGATGTTTCGATTGCAACATGCGATTCTTGTCAGGCGATTGAGTAGATTCTGAGCTGGACTCGCTATATTAACCCTTATACAGTGATTATTGTTTTAATAAACTGACCTAATCCTATCGTTAATTGGCTGACGTACTGGTCATATGATTGGCTGACGTACTGGTTATATGATGGGCTGACGTACTGGCTATATGAAAGAAAGACCGGTACAGGAAAGAGTGCCCGAACATGCATGCCAACAAGACGGGCCGTTGCGCCCAAAGGAAGAACATTAAATGTATACATAGGGAATCCTCTTGGTATAATTGCAGAAGGAGACCATCCTAAACAGACTGTGTCCAAACAACATCCATTGCGGGTCATCCAGTCTCAGAACAAGTAGGTCAGCCAATCACGGATCGGATAGGTTAGCATGTCAGAGTATTCAGTAAGGGATGTACAGATGATCATACCATCTCAAAGACTACTCTAGCTATCGCCTGATGAATGTTGCAATCGTATTTTCGCGGTGTGCCAGTTGTAAAAACTGTCAGGCATTCGGAAAAGCAAGTTTATTTTTTTACACTATCGATTTTGTTAATTTTATTTAGATAAATTTCTAAACTACAGTGTGATTCTGAACCAAACAAAGTTATTTCCGTTTTCTCACAAGTACCATGGCATTTTTTATCTTTGTAATTATTTTAAGTTACATTTTGGGCTGTACACAATGGAGTTTACTCGTTTCTTACTTAAAAAAAAACTCTTTAAACATAACAGTGTAAATATGTTTTGAATCTTTCAAATGTTTTTTTTTTTCATATTATATCAGTCGTAGGCAATTTCATTTTAAATTGTAATATATAATAAAGAAAGCTTTGCAAACTTGATTTTGTGTTTTAAATGGTTATGAAATTTTGTATTTAGTTTTAATCAATAATAAAAATACTAAGTAAAGAATCGGAGCAAAGAATGCTATGGGAACACTTTTTTCTTAGGTACAAACAAAATTCATCCCAAACCAAAAAAGGGGAAACTAAGAAATAAACTACTAAACTCAAAACATTTTGGAAAGACGGTGACGTCAGCTCCTCGCGTACGTCATACTTGGTTAAGCGGGACGACCTTTTCCCGCCTGAAAGGATTTTCCCGCCTTGAATGTAGCGCGCGCAACCCAAAACGTGTCATAGGTGTATTTTCGGGAGGATATGAAATACATATCAAATATTTTTTCGTCTTTTCTGAAACTACAAACATACTATGGATGTAGTACAGAAACTGCTGAGATGAATTCATATATTTTTTGAGGAAATGACATAGTTTTGTACGGATTTATTAGAAAAAAAAACAAACAGCAAGGATCTAGGATCTCAAACTGTGCAAGGGTCGTTTTAAGCCACAATGTTAAACAAAATGTTTTGCTTCGTTTATCATTAGTGCTTCCTGCGTTATTACGTTAAAGTTAAAAGTTCAAGGTAAATTTACACTTTTCTACAAGAACTAAAACGGCGACTGATTGTTTTCTTACGGGTTTTGCTTGTTTTAATTTCCTTAAATTTTAATGAGTTTAAAAACAAGCCCTTCTCAAAAAAATAAGTTTTCAAAAGAAAGCCGCATCTCGAAAAGAAGGCCACTGGGCCTCTTCGAGACAGATGGACACTGCTTTATGCATAGCTTTCCTAATTTCAGTGGCTTTGAATCATTTTGTAGGTGCCCTGACGGCATCCTCATCTTGTAAACACATAGAATCGGCAGGGCAATTCAATTTACTGAAGTTACTTTTCTAAAATTTTTCTTTGTAAAACGGTTTTGATAATTATCTAATATCAACAGAAATTAATATAACATGTTCCTTTTGATAGTACATTAAACACTTTACATTAAAAATATTTTCTGAAGTAATAATCAGGCTATTAACACCAATCAATTTCGAAAATACGTCCTCGGTATATTTAGCAAAGGTGGTCTTTAAAAGAAGCCTCGAGGGCTTTAAAAAGTGGTTGCCCTGACCGTATCCCTTATCTTGTAAACACATAATAGAAACTAGAATCGGCACGGCAGTTCAATTTACTATAGTTACTTTTCTAAAATTTTCGCAAGTACATTGAAAATATTTTCTGAAGTAATCAATATTTGTCGTATTTACATCAATCGTTTCGAAAATACTTCCTCGGCAAAGGCAGTCTCTAAAAGAGCCTCGAGGGCCTTAAAAAGAAAAGAAGTCCAAGGGGTTGTTTTCGAGGTTTTACGGTATTAGACCATTTAGGTTTGTTTATATAAACCAGAGTTGCTGATATTTTACATTTGAGTGTTTTGCAACAATCCCCTAGAGCTCATTACCACGAGCCTTCTGCTTCCAAGATAAATATCATCAACAATCCCCTAGAGCTCATTATATCACGATCCTCCTCAATCCAAGACAATATTAAATAAATGATAACTTTTATCTACCTAGACAAATTTGTCACAACAATAAATTTCACTGACATGCAATACAAAGACCTGGTACGTGCTGTTTTTACTAGAATGTTCGTGGCATTTCCTTCAGCCAACTGATATTAATGAAAACGTGTTCAAATTATTGATGTTTAAGGGTTTAATACTTTGTAGTATTGGCCAATGACATCCAATGTTATGAATCTTGCCTTTTATTTGTATGATGAATAGAAGTATATTGCATGTTTGTCATTTAAAGCGTTAAAAACAAAAGCACCATACAAGAAAACAATATTCAAGTCAAAGAAAGGCGTAAAAATACATAAAAACAAAGAGAAAGTTATATATATAAAGAACTAATTTAAAGCTTTTCTAGGCCACTAACAGTGCTCAACAGAAATGGAGCTAATAAATAAGTAATAATAATACAGAAACTGATCAATTAATTGAGCATATTACAGATCTGTTTCAAGAGAACTATGCAGTTCTCTCTCGTCAGGTGCCTAAGAATACAAGTTCGCAGTACTTAAATACTAGATGCTGATTAAAATTCGTGAAAGATGTTAGTTGCCCTTAAGGAAATATTTCTTTGCGTGTTCGCAGTTCTTAAATACTAAATGCTGATTAAAATTCATGAAAGGTGCATGGACCCCCCAATGACCGTAAAGGTCCACAAAGTTCACTCGATTATAAAAGTAATGAAAAAGAATCATGATTATCAAAGCATATATAGACGCACTTTTATTTACCTTTAAAACAATCTCAATAATAAATTAGAATAAATCTAGTTTGTCAGTCCAGCAAAAATACCCTAAGTCCAAATTTGTTTTTACACAGAACATTGTAATTTTTATACTTTCCTGAAATTATGAAAGTTGTGATAAAATGACGTCATGTCTAGGGGGTGTTGGTCCCAAAACATTTTGTTCCCACTCCCCCGGCAAAATTTCTGCGTACGGGCCTGTATAAGCTTTCGTCAGCTTAACACTACAGAAGCAGTAGATAAACGACGAACCCGTGGGCCAGATGGCTCTTAAAGAATTCAGCTGTAATTATACATTTTTTTCTTGCAGATTTTAAAAACAATATTATCTACCGCAATTCTGTATTGGCAATCTCTGCAGCATGCTAAACTAAACTACTTCTTGAAAGAAAAAATCCGACATTAGTAAGGGTGACAAGTATTTACAAAAGAAATTACAAAAATAGATCCTTTCAAAAATGTTTTTAAGAATTCCAACACATGCCGTATTGTTATGATTAGTTTTCACATAATAATCATAATAACAACACTGATTTATCATATTACTACTACTATACTACTGTTACTACAACTAATACTAACAATACTACTACTACTCCTACTACTACTATTACTACTGCTACTACTATTACTACTACTACCACTACTACTGCTATACTACTACTACTACTACTACTATTACTACTGCTACTACTATTACTACTACTACCACTACTACTGCTATACTACTACTACTATTGCTACTACTACTACTACTACTACTACTACTACTACTACTACTACTACTATTCTACTACTACTACTACTACTACTATTGCTACAACTACTACTACTACTATTATTACTATACTACTACTATTACTACTACTACTATTACTACTACTACTACTATTACTAATAACAATAATAATAATAATAATAATAATTAAATCTATCAACGATTAGAGTTTCTAGTTTACGTTGATAACTAACTATAATTGAGGACACCTAGCTAACAATGATTAAGAAATCAGACTAAACATTCAAAAAAAGTAAGTTATAAAACAAATGTTTAAGAATTATAGCCTCCCACTTTCCCCTCTATATTTGATAATAAGATTGTATTTACAGTACCCACAGTATACTGAGGTGTAACAATTATACCCACCTATTTCCCATCTCCCCCTCCACTATCACTTTAGCTGTATGTATCCCGGCCCCACACGCAATATACTTTAGCAACAATAAATCCTATTAATACAATAAAAGTATATTAACCAGTTATAAACATTTTGCTAGTATCACTTCCAGTAATATAACCCTGGCTGAATCCTGTAATCCACACATATCAAGCACTATTCAACTGCTGAATAACATAAAAGTTTTACAGAATTCAATATCTTCCATTATTCTGAATAGATCTAATTTTCGTATGCTAGATTTAAACGTATGTTTAATTTCTGCATTTTTAAATCTCTTGTTTTAGAAATTTCGACCAGAGAACAGCTAAATATCTAAAACTATGCTTACCAAGTGTCATTGTTTTAAATCTAACAGTATATGTAATAAAATTTAATAGGTGTAACAACGCCAAATTAACTCAAATTTGACAAGCTTTATTACGCAGGAATTTTCTTTTCGCATTGGTTTCAACAACCTTAATTTCGTGGAGAATTATATTTATAACATGTCAAAAGCACACGCACAAAAGTGGCATCCGTGTCTCGTACTCTTAAAAGTGAGGCCCTATTAGGGGTTTCCGGGATACGGGATATTTGAGCAAAAAATTACCGGGATACGGGATATTTGAAGAGA
>JAPEIX020111131.1:0-10002 GCA_026122405.2 Zoanthus sansibaricus
CAAAGTCTTCTGAAGACCCCGGATGACAACAACAACAAAGGTGCGCAATGCCTCTTGGTTGAAGGTGCCCCTTTAAGTTGTAAATCCAGTCCATACTCCTTTGCATACACATTCGCTTCCTTCGTTAGTGCTTGGTGTCTCATACTCTCTGCACGTTCCGCAAAGTCCCATCCCATTTGCATGGCCAGATCTCAATTCTGGTATAGCTTTACCGCTGCTTTCACCTTCGTTTCTTTGTACTCTGTCTCGAAGGAGCGCAGCCCCCTACCGCCATTCTCGCGAGGCAGGTGTAGCAACGATGTTGAAGCACAAGGGTGTTTGCCTCCATTTTCTACCACAATCTTACGAGCCTCTCAATCTACTTGTTTGAGTTCAGTTATTGGCCAGCTCTGAGTCTACATAAAGTAACTCATGGCTGGCATCGCAAACATGATGGAAATCTAAGAGGGGACTCAACCAAATTACCCACATCCTACGGACAATACGCAAACATAACTGATAAGTTTTATGTTGTGTCTGGTTACTGTTTTGCCAATGACGTCTTACTTAGTATTTTATTCAGCTTTGCAAATCTCATTGCTTTAGTTGGGGCTAGTTAAATTCAAGTATTTTTTTTTTCATGTACATGATTATGAAAAAAAAATGTACATGATTATGAATCAATTAAAACAATGGGGCTTCATTCACGCCAGTGAGTTTGAATGAAAGTTGTTGAAAACTTTCGCAGCTTGCTCATCATTGTCAGTAAAATTTGTATATCGATCTTTTACTGTATATGTTATGGATGGCAACCGCTGGGCGCATATACATATCGTGTGTACTAAAATGCTCTAAGATGTCAAGAGTAGCCATATGCTCAGAAGATTTAGCTAGTTTACTAATAATTCATCCTAATATTTAACCAAACACAATTTTAGGGCAACTTCATTTTAAAGTTTGTACTTAACATCTTGTTCTTATTATTTTACAGTACCTGCTGCTGCTGCAGCTGCTGCGCAAGTTTCTTCTCAACCTGTCCCAGAGCAACCAAACAGCATCCTGTTCTTGTCCAACCTCCCTCTTGAAACCACGGAGATGATGTTGCAAATGTTATTCAACCAGTACCATTTCTGTTCACTTGTTGTCTACTCACAGCTGTACTTTGCAGGAATTTTTTCACTTATATCTCGCAGTTTTCAAATATAACTTGTCAAACTGCGGCTGAGCCGGTCACAGTTTTTAGATTTCCTGTCAATATAGTCCAGTAGACGAATGACCGAGGTTGTGAAAAATTATTAACAAAACCGTATTGTCATGTTTGTGTGTCAGTGGCCTAATAGTTCACAACTAAAACCCCACGTGAATCTGACCATGGCAGCCTTGTTTTTATAATGACCTTGGGAAAATCCAAGATGGCCGCTAAATTTAAGATGGCCACCAAATCCAAGATGACCGCCTAATTATAGTCGACTGGATTGGTGTGGTGAAAGACCTCAGTCTGAATTTTGCTGTTGCCGTGTGCATAGTATTTAAATTAAGGAAGGAATTATAAAACGGACTACGCAAAAGTTAGTTAGGAGATAGACAAGCAAACACAACACAATTATGTTTATATGTAGAAGAAGAAAAAACAAATTTGAACAAATTTTTTATAGTTGAAAGTTTTTTGTCTTACAATCTAGAAAATTAAAGATGGACCCGATAATAGCAAGACTTTATCTTTAATTTAAACACCGTATTGTGCGTTTCAAGAAGACTCTTTTGAAGAAAATTTCTGTTTGACTATAAAAATGATTTTAAAAAAAACATTTTGTGGTTTCAGATATAATTTGTAGGGTTTTTAGAGAATGTGTTAGATGTTTATTGCATTGTATAAACGTATGTATCAAAGTATGATATCTGGTAAACTTCATTATTTGTATACATTTATAATTATGATTATAGATTTGGTGACAAGTTCTCTTTTTCAATGTTTTCTTTGTCTTTTGCGTTTTTTTAATGTTTTTCTAAACAGATTTCCTGGTTTAAAGGAGGTACGTTTGGTTCCCGGGCGATCCGACATTGCATTTGTGGAGTTCGAAAACGAGATTCAAGCTGGAACCGCCAAAGATTCTCTGCAGGGTTTCAGGATCAAACCAACTCACGCCATGACCATTTCATTCGCCAAGAAGTAAAAGTTGCCCTTCGAGTCACCTCTTTTGTGGCAGCCGTTGGTCGAAACTAATCGTTTTTCCCTATTCTTTCATTTTCTTTCTCTTTTTTTCAGTTTTCTTGTGTATTTTTAATCTTGTGACTTTTATCCAAGTAACTTTTAAGTCTGAAATCACACAACCTATTTATGATCTTTCCTAGTAAAACTGAAGTCTATTGAACAAGACAAAAGAATATTCTTATTTGATTAGGGCCGTGTTCGAAGGCTAAAACCGTCTTACTCCTTTACTACCTTACTTAGTTTTTCAGTTTTTAAGAGCTGTTTGAAACCATAGGGAAAAGCATGTTTTGATTTGATGTTATTACCGTCTTGCTAACATGCTTTTGGAACTTGTTGCGAATGAACGAGTAGCAATTATATTTTACCAGGAGAATGAAGCTGACGTGAAGAAATTATGTGTTAGTTATACCATAACATAATCAACACTAACCATAAATCCTCACGTCTGTTTTATTCTCTATAGTTTTGCTTATGGTATCATAACAGAATTTTCTACGTTTTATCACTTTTAAAATCTTTGACTAGTGTTGTTTTTTTTTGCCCGATGATAGGGTTTAATCCATAGCCTTCGTATAAGCACTGTACTTCGTATTTTTTAAACTGATTCGTTTTCCGGAAAAAATATTTGCAATTGCTCCCCTGAAAATAGTGCTACTATGTTATTTTCATCAGAGTTACATTTGCTGTGTTAAATATTTCGTTGCCTTTAACTCAAGGTACAGTGCTAGTTCCCAATAGAATTAATATTGTTTTTGGAATAACAGATTGGACAGGCAGCATTGCAGTTAGCTGCAAAACCTCGAATACTTTCTATTAAAAACTTTAAAATTGAATAGCTTATTAGTATTCGTATTCTTGTTTTAATCCACTTTTGTCATTTCCGAGAGAAATAAAGACGTTTTAAGATCATTTGTATTACACAAGTTTGAATTCTCCGTTTTGCCTGCACACGGGTGTCCTTGGTTGGCCCATGTAGTGCAGAAAAGTAGAAATTTTACACCACGTATACCCGTATTTCCTTAAATGCACGCTTAGCCCCAGGCGTGCCACACAATTTACATAGAAATAACAATGAAGGCGTCCCTCTAATTTACCTTTTCCTCTAATAACGCATCCCTCTAAAAACGGCGTTTTATTATACATTAAATATAAATATTGATTTTTTGAAACAATTTTTTCGACTTTCAGTGTGTAATTAACTACATGTAGTGTGTAAAGACATGATCGTTCCATGTTTTGCCTCTAGAATAATGCTGTTGCCATTGCAGTAATTTGATTCTTCATAAAAGCAAGATTCCCCTGTTTTGTAGTTGGCACAGATGCGAGATTGGATCGAGATTGCAGGCGCTCCGTTCTTCAGACACCGCAGCGGGCGGCAATGCACCGCGAGGTATATTCCGAATTGCCAATTCTTTGTGTAAGAAAGGCCTTCGGGGTCCCCCCTTGACAAAAGCCCACATTTTTGGTATACACTCTTTTTGTTTTATAAGAATATTGTTTTTCAAACTCAAGCTCAATATTCTTAATTTTTTGGCATTCTGAGGCTAAAAATATTTTTAAAATATTCTTAGAATACAGGTCTATAGAATATGTCTGTCAGCATGGCGTTGCCTTCCTGAGTCTCCAGGTGATAGCGTTTATACAATGTGCATCATCCTGGTATGAAGCTACGTACATTTCGAGCACGTGCTATCTCAGTCACTTTGAACCAGGGTCACGATGTCACGTCAATCGACTCTTGAAAATTTTGGCTTCAAAAAAGTGGTTTCTCACAGAGGTACATCAATAGAAACTCGTATTCCTAACTTCGTTTGTGTTAAACCAAAGTCAGAGCCATTTATATGTTGCACAAAATTATATTCTTAACAAAATCTCAGCCTCAGCATTCTTAAAATATTCTTAAACTTTTACGATTTTCAGCCTCGAGTTATAAAGTATATTCTTATAAAAAAGAGTATATTTAAAGAAACTAAAAAGTGTGCAATCCTTGTTGATTTAGGCCGACACGGTTTGTTTTTACAAGGCGCTAAAAGTTCTTTTACAATCAATTTTTGGCTTTCCGTACGCAGGGAAATCACATCTGTCATGCAAGGAAAACTTCGCGCATGAGTGTAGTAGAACGTAATATGTGTAAGTTGTTTCTAGTAAAGCATCCAGCGCTTGATAAATTAGGGTTGAAGTCGATAAATAAGGGAAGAGCATTGCTCATTGCCGACTTGCGGTGGGTCATTGATAAAGTTTTAGTGAAACGGGTTATGGCAGAAACGTTTCTAAAATGTCTTTACTATGGAAACAACACTAGAAGTAATCAAAGATTAATAGAATTCATTCGACAGTAGTCAAAGATATTTTTATTAAAAAAATAAACAATTACTTACAATAAATGTAAATGGTAATTTGAACCTATAAATTTTGCAATATGTTTTGTGTACTGCGGCACAGGACGATTTGCTTTTGAATGATTTAGGGTTCATGTTAATCCTGTTGGTTAACAATCTCAACACCAAACTACCTTTCATTTGAAGAATTACCTTGTACCAGGGCACCAAGTGACGTCGTGTATTTGTCTTTAGTTGCAATGAAAACCAATTGAAACTTTTCAAGGATATTGATTATATGTTTTGAAATATTAAAATGTTTCATGTTCGTCTAATTAATAATAATAATAATAATGATAATAATAATAATAATAATGATAATAATAATAATGATAATATCAGATTTATATAGCGCATTTTTTGCCATGCCATGTGAATATGCTCAATTACGCTTCACAGCATATTACAGAGTTGACTCATGCAGTGAGACTTGGATCGTCCGCAACAGCTGCTCACAAATAGAGTGTGGAGTGCGTTTACAACGCTAACATCTTTATTTAAAAATGATAACATTGTTTTAGTTGATAAGTCTGAATAATTAAGTGGGTGAATGTATGTACTAACAAGCACCATTTGTCGTTTTCCTAATCTTTAATAAGCAGCTTTAACCCCCGCTTGTCTTTTCCGCGGGACGTTGCTTGTTTTGCTCGATCATACCTTAAATATAAATCTGCCCTTTTATTTATTTGTAATGGCCCCTAAATATTTTCACGTATCGTATGTCTGTGGGCTGAATGAAGCTGCAACTGTACTGGGATTGTCCTTAGACGTTTTATTTGTAAAGTTTGAGCTGCTGAACTAATAGCACGGTCGAAACGTAAGCCTCTTAAGTGACTTACGATGGTCATAATTAACCCTAAGTTTATCCTAAGTTTTTTAAATTTCTCAGTTATGCTGACGCAGATCATCAAACGGTCGAGATGTCAGCTCTTTACACGACTTACGTAACGTCAACTTTTTGTTCTACTAAGGTCGGATATGACCACACAATTTCCATCTGTTCTTAAAAATTACACATTAAAATTAAATTTGCAAATTTATTCCTGTTTTTTTTTCAGTTTGTTCTTTTCTAGACAAATAGTTAATATAGACACTTGATTCAGAATTATCCAACTCTTTCTATCTTTTTCCAATCATTTCATGTCTCCTGAGCCGTTGACTTTTTTTACACCTTGAAAATCTAGGCTAACTAAATCTCGTGCAAGCTTTTTATTAATAGTTATGTAATCAACAACTGAAGAACCATCAGACTGACTTCCCTGACTAACAGTAATACCACAATCGTGGCTTGCCATAATCTTATCTACCTTTTAAAATTACATACTAAACTTTTTAAAGCCATCATTCAAAGCCGTACTCCAAAATGAATAAAGGCAAAAACTTCTATCTTTAATGTATATATGCCAATTCAAAACAAGTAAGAAATCATACATGAGCAGCTAAAAACCATTGCACTATGAGCTATTTTATTAATACGTGCCGAGAAACTGAAAACTTTACGCGAACACGCACTAACTTGAAGGAATAGAGCAAATATTCACCGAATAATTATGAAATGTTTTGAACTGCGTCGGCGAGTAATGTGAAATAACAACACGTTTCTGACATGAACTTGTTTGCGTAAATCTTCAAAACCTATTGATTCGGATCAACGCTTAATAACGCGTCCATGATGACCGAACTGGTAGAGCAAGCTAAGATTGTCTTTGGCGCTAACGATAAAAGTATGACGCAGATTTTATGTTAAGAAATGTAAATAACCAAATTTGGTTAAAGGATCTCTCGGCGTTAAAACTCAATTTGAAATACTAATATGAAGGTTTTGCTCGATTCAGTTTACGTGATGTGTAAAGCGCTTATTGTTTGTTTTTTCTCAAGAACTTGCCCAAACCTGACAACCCAATCGTGACTAACAAGTATTTAGCGATTAAACGGAAATAATGAAACTCATTTAATAATTATTTTCGAAACAATTTTGTAGCCATTACGTCACGACTGAAATTGCTCACTTCTGTTCGACAACAGCAAGTTACATGCACCTTGCCTTCAATTTTTCGTAATTTTGTAGAAAATCTAAGAGACCGGATTTACGTAACCTCTCTAATTTTAATATCTGATTCTGTAAAAACCAGACCCCGAGCTAGGTCAAATATACATCATTCGTCTTGTAAGCGAAGGTAAAAAGTTTTTGTGTTATTTTAGTTTCAAGCAACAAGCATATTTCCATATTTTTTCTTCATGATGAGCTCATTATTTTAGATTTTTTAAGTTTTTGTAACCAAAAGTTCGGAAAGAAAATTCTTGAGAAACTCAGCGCCAGACTTATATACCAACCAGTTTGTAGTGAAAACATCTGCTATATTTAACAAATAAAGCCTAAGTCGCGTATATTTTACTGTGCGTATTTCAGAACACGATGAAAATATGTAGAAAATACGCTCTTTCTACGTTTTATACTCTGATAAAACATGGGTTTTGACGAGACGAAGCACGCGTAGAGTCCTGTCTGTGTGAATTTAAATTGAGATAATGCAGTTAAATTTTTCGAAAAGTTTTAGCTTGGACTTCAGATTTTTCCCATGTATTCCTTTTAACATGACTGGTACTCCAAAAATTTCTGTTAATTGAAAATAGTTTACAGAGTCACTTACTTTTATTATATTCCAGATTTAAGCAGATGACCAAACTAGATTCAATTCGAACAGTTTATTGCGTAAACTAATTTCAGAACTAATAAGAGAAAATGCCTAATTTATAACGTTATTTACTTTCATCTAATTTCTTTTTAATTTTACAGAGTAGACCGGCTGAAAGAACATAAAACTAGCCGATCCCTTTTTAACCAGTTTAGTTTTTAAAGTATTTTTATAACTAGTAGCTTCATTTCTTTAAGCACAGATCTAAATTTTAGAGTTGATGTGATTTCTTTTTAGTGACATACATAGAGTTTATTAAAACCGGCTTTTTAATCTTGTTCGAAGTACTTACGGAAGATCTAGCTGTGATAATAGTCACTTTTTTTAGAGCTATAGATTTACCGGTAAAACAAATTTTCCAAAAGTTTCTAAGGATCGTAGCTGACTGTTTCAATTTCAAATGCTTTTTAAGATAGAATGCCACTTTTTGCTCGAGTTAAAAAAATGTGCTACTCCGACAATAAAGAAAAAAACTCTTTAGCTAGCTAAGACCGACAAATATCGCTTATCTTTAATAATACTTGTTTATGTCAAAATCGCAACAAAACGTGATGTGAATATATAATCTTGGAAATTACAAGCGTAAACATTTTTTGATCATGAAATTTTTATTTCATGTAGTTGTTAAATTTTAGAACAAAGCAAATATTTATGACCACTATTATGATCATAAGTTAGACCGAGTCACGTATTTAGTTCTAGTTATATCTTTTCCAGCCCGATATGGCGAGTCATTCAACGTTTCTATTAATTTTACTTGGCGCTAATACAAAGAAAATGGAACAATTTTACTTCCGCATCGTGAGAAAATTTAAGAGTCAATAAACGGTCCGGGTTGCTGCATAGGCGGTGTAACTGCATAACGCAAATTTTTTATTAAGGGAGCGAGATGTAATTGAGTGTTGAACTTGAAATGACGGAATTACAGAAAGTTTAAAGTTTTATTGATTAAAGTTTCGTATTGGGCTTAATTTTTTATAGCTCTTTTAACTTGTAAAAGCGGGCTTTTGCAGAAGAAAAATGTTAATTGGCGTTTCGCTTTACAGATAATAATTTTCTTAAAGAAGAAAGTCTTTATTAACAATAACTACAAACCCTGAAAAAGTTTTGGCACAAACAAAATTTAACTGCCCCACAACAGCAGCCATTATTCAATTAATAAACTTACTTGTCGTTTGTAACCGTCAAAATGAGTTTGGAAATGGTTTTGTTGACAAAGTTTGACCCTGCACGCATTGATATCACTGTCAGTGTCAGAGATTTATAGTGAACAATAAAATTCGAAAGGGGTTTCATCATTAAAATGTTTTTTTTTAAGAAAAAAAAGAAAAATTGGAATTTCCACAATTTTTTTGCCAACTGCAGCTTATTCAATTAAAATTCAAATACTTATCCACAAATATAGATATCTATTTTGAAAGTGTTCTAAAGCTTTTAGAGAAATCAGATATTCTAAGTTCCTTTTACAGATAAACTTTTCTTTGAAGGTTATTTGGCAGACTAGACTTTAACCAAATTTGGGCAAAGCAACAAATTGGTACGCCAAAAGAGCGATATCGAGGAAACGGTTTTAATCACCGAAAAAAAGTTTGGGTAGGCCAGCGGCTCAAAAATATCCCGTCTCCTCTTCCCAGCTCACAAGAAATTGACCGACCCTAACTATAGAGTGCCTTGGTATATTCGGTTTTTTTTCTATGAAGGTGCTTCTGAATTTGATTTAAGTATCGTCCACTATAAACGTTAATTGATGATTGCTTACTGCAATTTACTTAACAAATAAAGAAGTCTAAGCCGTGTATTACACTGTGGTAAAACACGACGGACATCTGAGCACACGAGGGAAATGTAGAAAACACGAGCCGCATAATACACGGCTTAGGCTTCTTTATTTGCTTTATGATATAGATTTTACACGCCGCGAGTAAAAAATGGAGAAACTGACTCAATTTAATTTGCGACAGTTTTCGCTTCTTCTTGTGTATTTGACAAATTACTCTCGTCTTCAAAACTTTCTGCTGCTTTGCAGAGAACTCTATCGTATCTGTCTTCAAATAAAATGTTTTCCGCCATCTCTAACAAAAATGTTGGCAAAAGGAATGCCGGCGGCGAAAAACAATAAAACACGCTTTTTTTATGTTTTAAGCCCCTTTCAAACGATGATAGTTGAGTATGATAGTAGATGATAGTTTCAACTATAGTGTACGTTTGAAATCCAACTATCATCAACTATCATGGACTATCATTAAGTTTGATCAGGTTCAAATTTGACATGATAGTGGATGATAGTTTTTATCGTTTGAACGCATGATGAGAGTCGATAGCTTTTCGGTCAGCAGCACTAGCAACTGATTGAGTGATTGCGTGATTTACTTTTCACTATCGTCAGCTATCATGGCTCGTTTGAACGCATGCATGCATGATAGTCAGTGATAGTTGATAATAGTTTTCAGCCCCAAACTATCGCAAACTATCATCCACCATTTGAAAGGAGCTTTATGTAACAAATAAAGAAGCATAAACCGTGTATTAGACTGTGATAAAACACGACGAGCATTTGAGAACACGAGGGAAATGTAGAAAACACGAGCCGCAGGTAAGTGTTTTCTACATTTCTCGAGTGCTCTCAAATGTCCGGAGTGTTTTATCACAGTCTAATACAGGGTTTAGGCTTCTTTATTTGCTTTATAATATAGATTTTACACGCCGCGAGTTGAAACAACAAAGCACACAGATCGAC
>JAPEIX020111169.1:0-10002 GCA_026122405.2 Zoanthus sansibaricus
GCTTAATAGAGGTTGGCCGCTTAATAGAGGTACAATATAAATTTGATAGGAATGGCAGTAAACATGATTTTATTGACTCTATATAGCAAAATGCTTCTAAAAAGTAAACATTAATGAAGATAAATTCAAAATTTATTGTAACAAAACATCAAGTGCATTTCCAGCCCATGCATAATTCTAGCTCTAACACAGAGGGCACATAGTTGAAAGGTACAGTATTTTTTCGGATTGATATCCAACAGAAAAAATGTAAAACATCGTTGACAAGTTTCTTAGGCCTTTTTGCATCAACAGTTAGTATGCGAAAAAATTTAGCTCAAGATAGTGTATTTCACAGACAGTTTACTTAAAATAATCCGTCAATGCTGTTGGCCGTTTTGGGGCGCGGAGTTGTAATGACGAGATAAATTGCTGGCCGCTTAACCATATTAGTAATACGCTTGCGACTGCAAAAAGGTGGCCGCGGCCGCTTAATAGAGGTGGCCGTTAAATAGAGGTATCAAGTGCAGCAGATTACTGACAAATAAATCGGGACTTTGGAAAGTGACCGCTTAACGGACGGTGGCTGTTCGATAGGTGGCCGCTTAATAGAGGTCAGACTGTACGTTCACTTGCAAATGTATGGTCAGCCATTATTTATCTCCCGTGACCTCGATCCAGTGTTGGGTAGACACTTCAGTTGCACTAATGTATAGTCAGCCATCACTGATCTCCCGTGACCTCACTCCAGTGTTGGGTGGACACTTCAGTTACAATGTATGGTCAGCCATTATTTATCTCCCGTAACCTCACTCCAGTGTTGGGTGGACACTTCAGTTGCATTAATGTATGGTCAGCCATTACTGATCTACCCGTGACCTCCCTTCAGTGTTGGGTAAACACTTCATTTGCACTAAAGCAAGGTCAGCTGTTATTGATCTCCCGTGACCTCACCCAGTGTTGGGTGGATACTTCAGTTGCACTAACGTAAGGTCAGCCATTCTTGATCTACCCGTACGACACAATTTCCCAGATAAGGGGATGTGGAGACAATTAAAAGCTGAGACAAGAACCGAGGGATATGGCCTGTACCTATTGTTTCATAACTGATCCAAAGTCGTGATGATGTAGTATGGGTCGCCAAACGCCGCTCAACAAAGGGTTATCATGCATGAGCAACCGATTCAACACCTATAACCACTGGAACTTTCATGATACTAACAAGGAACAAGCACCATACAAACCCTTAAATGTAGACGCTGCAGTATTCCGACCAATGCAAGACGAAGCGGTCCAAGGGAATGTTCTGATTTGACAAATGGATCATTGAACTGAAATATACATTTGTTTTCTTGTTATTCCAATTTGTTTCGGTTTTGAACGGGCAGTGTTATAGATAGATAACTAGATAGTATTTAGATAAACATATGTGGGGATAGTGCCGGAAAAACTTCTGTTTGTAATAGTTATGCAGTTGCTTTTACCATATTGATAGTCAATGACCTTTATCTTATTGGTAAATTTTAGTTGTGTCATTTACTTAAGTGTTTATTTAAGTGTGTTAAAACACCTTGAACGATTATGGAGTGTTTACCAAGAGAACAGGTATACGTATATTCTTCATGTGGATTTAAATTAATAAATAATAATTGATTATAAATAGATAAGTGGCGAATATTTTTACTCCCCACTCAATTGCTCTCTTGGGAGTTTTTCGCTGGTACGTTTTGTTCAATTCCATCCAGTTGCTGGTTTTCTAAATCTGAGTTTTAAGTAAGTAATAGCTGAAAATTTTACGTTTCTTTCATTTTAAAACAAAATCTAGACTTCAAACGTTCACTACAGAATTACAAAGTGACAAAGAAATATTCGCGCTTACTGGCATTAAAATTGTATCTTCAGGATCTCATTGACCATGTGAACTATTTAGGCTTCTCTGCACCTAATCAGAATCAAGGCGGTAAATGCATTTCCAGCCAACTCATTTACCATTTGGCCCGCAGAAAGGGAAGTTACAGCGGGCAGTGCGTCATTTGGCCGTGCTTACTGATAAAAAATAATTTGTTTATTTCACCTACAAAGTTCTATAAAAAATCTGATACACAAACTAATTATTCTAGCGAGTGAAACTTAAAGCACCAAGTAAAGCCTTAGCTGTCATACACCAAATAATTTACACGTAGGATTCTATTTGCCGTTTCAAAAGCAATCAGGAAAGAATTCACTCGCATTGCTAATGAGTCAAGAACTGCATTATTAAGGGTCTTTTTGATTCGTGATCCACAACAAAACTCTTGTTTTTCAGTTCCTTTAACTTGCTCGAGATTCATCATGTGCCAATTCATTCTTGTGCTGACTTCAACCAGTCCACAGCAACATCCAATCAAAACATCAGATGAGGGATCCGTATTAGGAGGGATGCTCCAGTGATGATGGTTTGCAGAGTCAGTCACATGACCGCCACCACTGTGTTCAAGACTTCGAGCCACGGATTCTAAACAGGATGCTATGTTGTTTATCACAGAACCGAACTGACCTATCAAAAGAAATAGTATAAAAACTTTTTGAGATTTTTCTTGATCACATTTGCTTTCATTGAATATAAGGAAGAATATGAACAAATTGAAGAATATCATGAACAAATTGAAGAATATCATGAACAAATTGAAGAATATGAACAAATTGAAGAATATCATGAACAAATTGATGTATATCATGAACAAATTGTAGGATATCATGAACAAATGGAAGAATATCATAACAAATTGAAGGATATTATGAACAAATTGAAGAATATCATGAACAAGTTGAATATTATGAATACATTGAATAAGTGTGATACTATGCTAAAAGTATATGTTTAAACGCCATACATCAAAGCTAATTTAAATTTTCTGCAAATCATTTCATAAATGCTAATGTTGTTCTAAGATGGAGAAAAAATATTAAATATAAGAAAATTGCTTCTCAATAGTAACACGATAAAAATTTCAGGAAAAATAAAGCTACGTAAAAACAGATTGACCGTTCATGTTTCTGGAGAAATGCAACTAGGTTTTATAAATCAAAAATCTTTTTACTCAAGTTAATGTAACTTTGACCCTAGAGTCACTGATGCTCTACCCGCCAACCAAATAAACTTAGGAAGTCATATGTTGACTTTAAAACTTAATGTTGACAAGTTTAAAAGTGGTATAGACTAATTCTCTACGGTACAAAGTTTCTCTCCTTGGCTCAGCTGGTAAAACACTGCCCGGTATCACTTACAATGTAGCAAAGCTAGGTATCGAACCCAGAGCTTTCACTTGGCAGTCATGATCTTACCAAAAGAGAGTAATAGAACCATGTCGATCAGACAGTTTTAAGTACATCAATATGATTACAAAACCGAAAAAAAACATTGTGATTTAGTTTAAACCAAGTTTTGGTCAAAAGGCGAGTCTGCTTTCAACGAACTTCCGACTTTATTTAGATCATAATCATGTCAAAGAAGAGGTTAACAGAGCAACTATATTTTAAAATTAGAATTAGAATAATTCAAAGCCTCTCGAGGCTTTCAACCCCTTTTTGTTAATTGTTGGTTTTGAATTCCTTAATATATATTAAGCCTCAAGAAACAGCAAGGTTAATCCATTGTCACCGAATCAATGACCTCCCTACTTCCATGATAAGTAATGTTAAACAAGAGGACAAAAATACAACCCCGTCAAACTACCTTATGCAGGTAAAACTGGTGAAAATTTGGCTTATAAAATAGAATAAGAGGTTAAATAGATGTTTTCCAGCTAAAGTTACGTTTGTAGTCAGATATCATGTTAACAAATAATCTCAATGTTGCTTTTAATAAGGATCCCATTCCCAAATTCCAAAGATCTACGATTATCTATAAGTATAATTAAAAGTCACCCCCTTACGCTAAAACAAAACACATTTGCAGCCCCTTATCAGAAAGATTTTGATTAGTCTTAACCTTTTGTGCAACCAAGCTGTTCAAGTAACTGTGGATCGCAGCTACTGATTTTGTGTCTCAACAGGGAGGCAAGGTGGGTGTCTATACATCCAGCACCAGGTAACACATAAGGACATGCCATAACGTGAGACAAAACACCAATGGCTGCATTGGACACACACTTGAGTTCTTCCAACGTAGTCTCATCAGGAGAACACAATACAATTGTTGTCACCTGCTTTGCATCTTCATTTGCTCCAGGCAGAATGTGGATGAAACTTTAAAGAACAATAATACTATTAATTCAGCATTACACACTCAACTGAAAATGAGATATTAAAGAGATGAGAACCGAAGAAATGAATACGACAGTGGTGAAAACGGATGCAATGAAAATGCGAGCGGTTGAAAATGGAATCAATGAAAATGGAAACGGTGAGAACAGAATCAATGAAAATGCAAGCAGTGAGAACAGAATCAATGAAAATGCGAGCGGTTGAAAATGGAAGCAATGAAATCCAAAGCAATGACAGCAGAAGTAATGAAAACAGAAGCAATGAGAACTGAAGCAAGGAAAACGTAAAAAAAAAAGAAAATAAATGAGAACGGAAGTGAAATATATCAATGCATATGTTTCCTAAAATTGATAAGAAGGGAAAGGCAATGGACCGAATTTCGCCCTTCGATTTAGATTTTGCTTTTCTTCTTGTCATCGGCGAGTTCGGCTCTTTGCTTTGTACACTTTGAACCAAGCTGTTATACAAGACATGGTATGGCCGTTTTGCAACCAGATGTTCGCGCTGAACAGCGAATCGGGGAGAAAATAATTTTCGCTCGTGGAGCAGTCGATATGGCCACTGAAACTGTCGCTGATCGTTGGGGAAAGTCTATATGACATTAGGTTGCCTGAAAAGTTAGTCATATTTAATTTTTGTAATGCTATTTTAATAATTTGCGACAAAATTAAAATTTGTTGAATTTACCTGATCCTAAACTACTTCGATTCAGCCAAATGTTTTGAGTTTTTCATGGATCGGGACATATCGAAAGTTATTGTTTTCGACTAGTTCGACGGATAGTTCTCACAAGCAAACGTTTCCATTTTAACTTTAAAATATCTTCTATTCTTGACCCTGTTCGTAAGCTATCGGCCATGATTATTCATGAGGCCCAAAAGCCGATACAGCTATCAACGGCCGGCTGCTGACATTCTTGCTCTGTTTTTACGGTAGTGGCCAAAGGCTTCAAGTTAGGTACTAGTACGCATGTGCTATCTATACTTAATTTTAATCCTTTCAGTTACATCCCAGAAGTGTTACGCTTTCAATTCTCAAAATAAAACTCTTAAACTTTGCACATTCGAGATTCTGATTCACTAAAAACCATCTGCAACTGATATTCCTCCATAATATCAATAATTTCATCTTCTCTTGTTTCCATGGATTCCTAGTTAAAATATGACCCAAGGGATATTGAATAGTGTAATTATTTATTGTTTTTGAAAATTCGCCTATAGTTTTCCAGCACAAATTATCATATCAAAACCTGACAACATTGTCACTCACACACGAGGCCATTATTGAATGAAAAACTGGTCTGTCGTTGATTGTTCGTTTGCCAGTTGCTATTTCGTAAGAAGCCTTTACAAAGTTACTGATATTCAAGCCATCTACTGTGGAAGTCCTGTGTGAATGTTTTGTGTCTCGGAATAACATGTGGAAGCAGATACGAAAGGAATTCAAACTTGTGAATTTTAAACTTATTCATGATAATGGCGGGGATTTTGCCGAGTCACAGGTAAAACGAAACAGCTACATATCTTTTTTTTCTTATTACAATTGACTTCTAACTTGCTTTTAAGATAGCTTTGTGTTGTTAGTAGTAAACTGCATGAGTTTAGCGCTGCTTCGTACATCATTAAAACAGAATCAGTCGTTTATAACCAAAGCTCGTTTGTAAACTTGTCAAGCCGTTATTCCATCACGCTATCTTCAGCTCAGGGCTATAATGTAACACATTATTAGTTTGTCACCGTCCAGTGGCAATGCGATTGAATAATCTTTATCATAAGTTAACAATTTAGTTTAGATTAGCAAGACAGAAAAGCGAATGCCAAAATTGAATATAGTTACTCAACTGAATTGGGTGAACGATTTTTTTTTTTATCATTGTAAATTAGTGTACAATCTTCGCGAGGTTTTATTCTCTTCAAACTCTTTAAGTTACATTGTTTAACATAAATAAAATCTTTAAAATTATTCTTGGGATGGCTTGCATTACGAAAACTTTATTCTATGAGCTGGCCTGAGGTAATATATATGAATATTCAGCTTTCAGTTTCAATGTTGTTGAATTTTAATGAAAACTTGTGATATAGTTGCATGCTCAGTCCAATAATTTTGCCCGCCTAAACTGTATAAAATATAAATAATAAATAATTTGTTTTTAAAACAATTAAATACAAATAAATGTTTACTATACAAAATGTAAAAACTGAAACAAAATTTGAAATACTCTCGCTCTTTTCATTTTGGCCCGACGTTTAAGCTTTAAACATTTTTCGGTGACCTCAACAAAATCATCTTAAAATATTCTTAAGCATAATCGCCAGTATTGGATGTTGAAATTCAAAGATACAATACGAGACGTAATGCAAATTGATTGTACTCTTTTAAAAACGTTTAGAAATTAATTGCCAACTCTGCCGATGAAATGCTGCACTCATCAATCATTCTAAACCAATTACAGTTTTTATAAACATTCAACCTTGTACGAAACAAAATTTATTCATCCTTCGTAAGTTTTTGCATGTTCTTAACATGCTCGTAGCTTTTTTGGGCTTGCTTATAAAGAAAGGGAAATGCTTGTGGGTTACAAATATAATTAAAAACTTCAAGTGTAAATATCTCACTCTTAAATCTTAGCGCCCACTCATGTTCTACTAGAGCGCTTGTTCTATTTTTATTTGATGTTTTCCTGTAAATTGAAGGCAAATGTTATGGATTCATGTGCGGGAGACCAAAAATAGCCCGCCACAAGTATGTGTGTTTTTGTTGTTGTTATTCTAAAGTATTTTTTGATAAGTTTTTAAATTTCTATAAGTTTGAGAAGGTTTCAGAAATATTGTCAGCTTTAAAACTTCGTCATTTTGATTTTGAAAGGGAGTAGCGTTTGTGATATGTTCCCAGATCGATTCCGCTTTCGATAAGCTGATTTCGTTTCAGTTGGAACACGCTGTATAAATTTCTTTGAGAATTTGAAATGGTTCTGTCGTATTTATTAAGAAAGGTGAAGTTCTACCATAAACCGCTGCTTCCGATCACGTGACAGGAAAATGAGTGCAGGCACGAAACCGACGCTTTGTCCATTTATCAAAAATTCCGGAAAAAAAATATCGGTAGAAATGCGCACCGGATGTAGAACCTGTTCACGAAACCGACACCTTTTCAATTTATCAAAATTTCCGGAAAAAAATATCTGTAGAAATGCCCACCGGATGTAGAACCTGTTGAACTTGACAAAATTAAACATTCTGTTCGTTCTAGATCTCTAGCTTCCATCCCCCACCAAAATTTAAAATGGCGCTACAGATATTGATTTTCAGTAAAATGGTAAAAATCGTCTGTAGAAGGTAACGATACACTCTTTTCTTTTTATAAGAATACGTATTATTTTTCGGACCGAGGCTGGATATTCTAATTTTTTTGGTCGATTCTTGGCTGAAAATATTGTTATGAATACTTTGTTTCGGGAATATCGGTGACATAGAATTTCCGCTTTTAGAATGACTAGACTGTGGTATCGAAGAGCTTCAACTGAAGGTAATCGGATCTGTATATCTGGCTTTTCCATTTGGGATTAGAGCTCCATTGCAATACATGTAGTCAGTATAATGTTTTTTTTTTTCAAACATGGAAATTATATTCTTAATAAAATCTGAGCTTTAGCATTATTCTTAAAACACTCTTAAAATTTGGCCATTTTCAACCTCAATATTCTAACAAAGTATATATTCTTATAAAAAATAGTGTATTTATTCAGCTTGAGCACTCCGAGTTTCAGAGCTTACAAATGCAGAAACTTGCCTATATGAAAATATAACTGACTAATAATAAAGCGAGTTAGGCTGTCATCAAGAACGCATTTTAAAAAGTGATTTTTCAAAACAAACTCGCATTTTGTTAGAAATGTTAAAAAACTTAGCCTCTCCAAAAAACCACCGACAAATAAAGTGAAAAACCAAAGCAAACCAAAGCATTTACATTTTTGTAAATGTATTTTAATAGTTAAGTGTGGGAATTTCAAAAAAAGTAAATTAACTTTCAAATGGAAGTTTACAAAAGATTGGACCAAAAAAGGTTCTCGAACCGTGGCATATTTGTGGGTCATGTCAGAAAAAGACAAAAACGTTATTTAAATGACTTAAGGGAAATTTTCCGTGATTGTCATGCTTAATCTCTGTAAATATGGCAAACGACAGAAAAACGGCTAGCTAACGTTTAGTGTCTCACGTAGACGCATTGCTCTCTCAAATAAATAATAAAGCAACTGATTGACTCCATTTTCTTCCAGTGGTTTCCAATTTTTATCTCCCTGGTCTATCGTTTCGTCCTGGCTGCCTACTGTCTAGCGTGGATAATCTTCAGTGGCTTTCCGTTTAGCGGAAAATGGTTTCTATTTCTAACCAACTGGCAATATGCGTTTGTCACCGTTTACTTCATTAGCGCCACTCTCGTGAGCCTGTACCATATATGGGAAGAGCGCAAGCAAGGCGAATACGACATGCGTACTGAAGAAATACAGCTCAAGTCTCATTCCAAGCGTTCAAGTACTGCAGTGTTAATGGACACAGAGATGGAACGCGTTAATCCGCTGGATCTCAAAGAGTCGATACCAATGGCGTGGCATCATAAAGCATTATGGGTAATCTACAATATTGCAGCTAATAATAGCTTCTTGGTGACCATATTCTACTGGACGGCTATTTACTCTGGCGATGGAACGGACGGTCTTGATATTAGTATCCACCTTCTTAATTCGATGTTTATGTTAGCAGAAACATTCATATCAGCGATTCCAGTTCGGTTGCTTCACTCAATTTATGGATTTGTGTTTTTCGCCTTCTATATTGTTGTCACTGTTTTTTACTGGGGCCTAAATCCACGTGACCCAATTTACCCAATCCTGGACTACAGCAAGTTGCCTGGCTTAGCGGCGGGATCGGTATTTATATATATTTTGATTGGTCTACCTGTGGCTCAACTTGTGTACTTTGGGCTGTATAAATTGCGCAGATACACCAAGAAACGCTTTTTTACCCAAGAAAGGGAAAACGTACAAGCTGTAGCAGGATCGCAACATATAACATTCGGGTAGAGCTAGATTTTTCAGAGACAAAATGGAAATATCTCGTAAATATTCTTTATCGAGCTTCGCGAAACTTTCCTTATTTTTCTGCTTGAACAAAAAGTGGGAAACAGATGTACGTAGTATTTTGTTGCGCTTTCACAAATGTATGATTCCATTTGGTAACAAGGGCGCTGTAAGTTCGTAAAGTTACAGTATTATTATATTGTATTATGTCTAGCGAGGGATTTCACACTGGTTGTAACAAGTTTTAAAGAAACTATATGTTAAATTCTTAATTTATATAATTTTAAAATTTTAACGATTTCCAATCGTTTCCTTAGATAAATAGAGTAAGAACTTCTCCCAAAGGCAAGATAAAAACATTCCAAGACATTATTTCCCGTATAAACTTGAGATGTTGACGAAAAATTCACAGGACGAAATCATAACTTTAATCAACAGTAATGTTATCTTAAAGTGCACTTAAAGAACCAATGTGTGTGCATTTAAGTTCAAACTTAAATACTGAAATATATATAAACTTTAAGTTTAAGTTTGTCTCTTATTGCTATTAATGAACCATTTAATGGCTTTAAGAGACTTTATTAATGATCAATTAAAAGAATATTTCCTTGTCATTAAGTCTAACTTAAAAACCAACAAAACTATCATTTAAGATACTTAAAGTACCAGTATAGAGTACTTAATCTAAACATTTATGACTT
>JAPEIX020111199.1:0-10001 GCA_026122405.2 Zoanthus sansibaricus
AGGTGTTTGGAAATGTGATGAAACGCTATCTCGAGTGTCTGATATATCTTCTCAATCGAAACTAAGCAGGAAACGAAGAAATAATATCGAAAAAATATATGGTAATTAAGATCACATTTCCAAAACATGGTCACGGTTATGATTTCTTTTGTTTTAGCTTGAGGAATTATTAATGACTTTGAGAAATTTAAATAGAGTTCTTTTGCATACAGCTGATAAAAAACTCTTGTTTTTCATAACCCCAACGTACCACGACGTCCTTGTACCTCTTGTTTCTTATGAATCGAAAGACCCGCGACGTATATATGTACATTTTGTGTTGCATGAACCAAAAGAGGATAACAATGAATAAAACGAATTTGCAGTTATTTGAATCATCAGCAACTAGGAATTCGAAACTCGTAGATTGCATTATGAAGGCACAACTGGGAGAGCCTATACAGTTAATATTCAGTGGGTCCACCATTGACACTTGGAGGTGTATAACAATTATTGACAATGAGTTTGTACGGTGGTGTAAACAACAAATTCGGCTGCTGATGTTCATTCACAAAACAGAACGCATCAGTTTGTTAAATACCAGTCACAAGCCTTGAGTGGTTTATTTTCAAATTGTGATATTCACTTGCTAAGGTGTAGATTTTTCAAAATCACTTTAGCCTAAAACTACATTAAACATCTTATTTTCATATTTTTAAAATACAAAAGCATTCCTTAAACTTTTTTAGTTTGTCGACTCTGATGGTGGGATATGTTGATAGCTTCTCTCTTATTCAACTAATCAAATTATCTGCTCGCCTCTATTCTAACAAAAATTCTGATTGGTTTCATTTTACATGCTTTATCGGAATACAAATGCACGCTCAAGTCATCTCTTCATTCGCAAAGTTAAACACCCCAATGCGTTGAGAAAATGCGGGCTTCTTCATAATAAAACAAATAAAAAAGTTTCGACATTATTCTGTTCTGTTTTAACGCACTTAGGAAGCAGCTAAAGCACTCAAGAAGGAAGAGGGACGGAGAAGCACTGGCCTTTGGCTCATGTTTCACATTAACAGTTCTTCGTGTTTTAGTCGCTAACCAGTACTCTAAACAAAAAACAAACACTTATCAAATTACAAGTGCTTCTGTGGCAAAAATGATTTTCAAAGTTTGCAAACAATTCTCTATTTCAACTTTAAGAACAAACTATCATTTTTCAACATTAAAAAAGCCAACTAAAACGATTCTAAAACGGTATTCCGGCCACAGGTTTTACGTGTCCAAGGCACTGTATTATACACTACATAGGTATTGCATATACTATATGCATATAGGTATTGTAAAGTATTTACTTACCATGTACATAATGAGGTTGGATGTCAGGAAGATTAGGGCAGTGTTGATATATTCAATAATTCGCAGCTTGCTATTTGGAAGAATAACAAATGCTACCAGCTTGTCACGAAAACTTGTAAAAATTCCCTTTACTCTCTGCGTACACGATGGCTTTGGAGTTTCTACTCGTTCCGTTTCTTCAACCGTTGCTGTCAGCGGTACTTCTTGTTTCCCTTTTTTGTCTTCCTTGTTTTTGTCACCATTGTCAGGGTTAGATTCATTATCCTATTGACGGGACAATCATAAGTTGTTAACTTTTGTGCAAATTTTATTTTGTTTTCTGGTGGAGGCGGAGAATTATCTTTAAGACCAAATATATGCCTTTGGTCCCACTACAACAACAACAACAACAACAACAACAACAACAACAACATTTCATTTGCATTCCATTAACGTGTATGTTTACATCGGTTTCCCTGTATTTATATCATTTAATATTTCTGCTTTGGATAACATTTCCAATAAATAGAGAGTTTAAGGCGGGGAATGCCCAGTGCCTAAATTAACCGTAAGGTTTTCTAGTTAGACACTGGGCATGTTAAGTTGTATTTTGTATAGCTTTCCTTAATTTACAAAACCTAAACGTGTACACTAGCACTCACAATAAAGAGTAAAAAAAAAAAGAAAATATGAAAAGAAAAATATAATACACATTACTTTGAAGAAGAAGAACTACAAGTGGAAAATGATAAGTTGTGCTAAAAGCTATATTACTTTTTGTTAAATGCTTTAATGTTAAGATTCAAAAAACTTAAACAAGGAGTTAGGAGGCAGCGATCTAACCGCCTGTTCCATGAGCTCGCGAAAAAAGAGCATTATGGCGCCCAACAGTACTGGAGTTTTTACTAGCCTTTTTCAACATTTGTTCCAAAATTTATGTTTTTGGAATTTCAAGTATACACACTTAAACATTTCAAAAAATAATAGTGGAAACTTGGTGGTTTAATGCACTTTCATTTTTATCTTAAACATTTCGTACTGATTCATTCTCGCCCTTTTGACAATCGTTTCACGATTTCTGTTTGTCCAACCCAGAACTTGAAAACTATATGCAACCGGGAGGATAGTGATCCCCAAACCTGGAGAATTAACAAGTATCCCCCAAAGGGGAGGTGAATAGTAGTGCTAATCACCGACCCTGGGGGGGGGAGGGGGGTAATTGTTTTAGTATTTACCTAAAAATAAAATAAAAATGCGCTTCATTTTTTTAAAAAAGCAATAGTTTAAAAGTTTTTTCTACTTTTTGCGCGCTCTTCCTGCCATTTTGACTTCCCGTCAAAATCAACTAATAGTCTTGGATATCGCGAGTAACGGGAGCCAATGGATGTCGGTTGCTTGGAAAATACTAATGATAATCATAATGATAATCATAATGATAACAATAACGACAATGTCAACAACAATCATAACGAGAGTGATTATCATGATTTTGGTAATTAATGATGGCGATGCCGATGGCAATAATTATATTGGTAATGATAATGTTAATCTGAATGAGTCTTGACTTTGAAATTAAGTTAACAAGAAAAACAAGCGCGAACAATTTTTTACATAGTTTCGTCATCATCCGATGTCATTATTATGTAAAAAGAGTCAGACTGAACGTTGAGAGTGGGTGATAGTTCATAAAAGACATAAAAGAACTATCACTTACTTTCAACGTTTAGTCTGACTCTGTGCGAGCAAAACTATTTACTTAATTTGGTTCACCGAAACTGTTTTGTTCACTGTAAATTCTTACTCTAATGTACTGTATTGTTATTGTCTGTTTAACCGCATTGTATGCCTATGCTGAAAATTCTCAGTAATTTACATGACTTTTGTATTATAAAACAGTATTGCATATATACTCTGTCACATCTAAATCTTTTTACTTGTTAATGACATCAGCTGATGTTGAAACGTTTTAACAAATTTTTCGCGTTTGTTTTTCCTGTTAAGACAGGGGTTTCAATAAAAGCAGGTTACCGGCGGTCTACCGCCGCCTGTGGGATCTCTTACCGCCGTCTGTATGGATTTATTAATGAAAATAAAAATGATATTTAAAAAAAGCAAATACAACAACAACGACGACTACTGAAATTCGTAAATGCTACAAAAAAGCGGGCAAAACAGACCCAAGGCCAAAAAAACTGAAGCGCACGCGATAATTTCAACGTCCAGCGGCACACTAAAAAAACTAAAGCCTCAATATCATGACAAAGCAACATGGCGTCTAGAAAACGTAAGCAATATCTGCCTAGAAAGGCATTCAAAATGCACCTCTTTGCATCCAAAAATTAATAGTTTGTCCAAAAAATCCTGCTTTTTGATGCCAAGAACGCTGGAAATCGCATTTCCGAGCTTCTAGATTCCACATTTTTCTGGGGGAACATGCCCCCAGACCCCCCATCAGGGGAAAGGGGCCTTACGGCTCCTTTAGTGGTCACAACCGCCTATTACACCTTCAATGCCCGCCTATAACTAATGTTATTGAAACCCCTGTTAAGATAATGTTAATGACTACCATTTCATAATTAGCCGCATTTTCAGCCTTGTTAACAAATATAATTACCTACTGACAACGCCCCTAAAGGGTTTTTTTTAATGTCATGTTAAAACCCTCCTCTCTCCCAGTTATAAATCCCAACTGGTAGAAGGCAAACCAGTTAGCTAGTTACAAAGCGTGGTGAATTTGCCCCCGGGATCACCGACAACAAGTTCATTCAGTAGCCTAAAACACAACTTAGTACAACGAACTTCATCAGGATTGATTCCCTAAACCTCTTCAGCAAATATGAATTTTACCTCATCCTGCTCTTGTCCCTTTTTTGCATCCTCTTCCGCTTTCTTCTTCGCAGCATCTTCTTCCGCCTTTTTCTTAGCAAACGCAGCTGCGCGCTCACGGACCATTCTCTGACGTTCCTCTGCTGTGTCCAAGATCTTGGTCTTGATTTGGGGATAATGTTGCAATACTTCGTCCAGATCCTGCTTCGTCAGCATAAACACGTCACAGTTGTTTTGGGCCCTGTGCGGTATCAAAAAACTGGCGTCAAGACTGCTATTATCAATAGAACTAATTAAAATGAATTTAATGGCAGACATTAAGTCATACAGGAAGAAAATCATCCCGTGCTACAAAAAAATGTCACGGGTACATAGTTAGTTTTAGAAACGTGATAGATTAGAAACCAATAACTAAGTTTTTGAAATGAAATATCAACGCACATCGTTTAAGAAAAATCAATAGCTTTTTTATCAACCACCAGATGAATTACGGGTTACTTTGACAGAAGTAATTTGATTTGATAGATAACGGTTCCTTTTACAAGATACAGTGAAGATAACGGATATATCTGGCTGAATAACATATTGTCTTTCTGTATTATTAGTATCGGATTCCTCTGACTGAATACCGGATTAGTTTGACTGAATACCCAATACTCGAATACCTTGGACTGGATAACAAGTTCGTTTTACTTGAGATAGATTCTTCTGACTGAATACCGGGCTCGTCCGACTAAATACTGGATACTAAATCCCTGACTGGATAACGAGTTCATATTACTTGATAACAAATTCCTCTGACTGGAATACCAAACTCGTGGGACTAAATATTGGATATCGAATCCCTTTAACCGGTTCATATTAACTGGATAACCGGTTCATATTATTTGATTATCGATTCCTTAACTAAATACCGGACTCGTCTGATTAAATATCGGCTACCGATTTTTTAAACTGGAAAACGGGTTTGGTTTACTTGAGAACGGATACTTGACTAAAATATACTGGATTCGTCGGACTAAATACCGGATACCAAATCCCTTTTGTATCTACCTCGTGGTAGACGACAGCTTGGTAAGTCTTTTTAGCCTTTTTGATAATTTGTAAATAATTTATGAACTTTGAAAAAATTTTTAATTCAGCATGCCATTTTAAGAGCATGTTTTGCCTATATTCAATGTTAAAAATGATAATTTAGGAGCGCTAATTTCATTAGAAAGTGTAACTTACTTGTCTCCCTAGTTAATTAATTATATTGCTGTAACTGTGTTTTTAAGTGTGTCACAATTTTAAGAACCGCAAGCCAAGTCCTCGAATCTGCGTAGTTTAATGAGCCGTTGAGAAAAAGTTGTAGTAAAACTTTGCATTTGGAACTTTCTTTGACGAGAACCGCGTGTAAAGTGAGAACAGTATATGATATCCAGTAATAATGGTTTCCAAAAGCTTGATTCCAGATTATCTTACCAGAGGCGAGATGTAATTTACTAGTTCTTATTCTAACATGTAAGCAGTATCTCACCTAATCGAGGCAGTTCTGGGGCAACTGAATACAACGCTGATCTCCCCAAAGAACCTTCCAGCTCCCATTGTATCAAAAACAATCGGTTCTTCATGTTCCGATACCACTTCTACAACACCGCGGTGAATGAAATACATCTAAAAAAGCGATTTCAACATTTTGCGTTAAAACACTCCAAAAGTTAAATGCTTTTTAAAAAAAACTGTGACTTGAATCTAATCCTAAGTTCAAACATGAACAAATTTTAGTTAAAGTGCATGTCACCTCTGTACTAAAAATATTATCACGAAAAACTACTGTTCCAATCTTTCATTTGACACCAGATTCACGTCTATTGGGTAAAGCCTGACATCTTTACAGGCTTTCAAATATGCTGAAAAACGTTCATTTTGGTTCACTTCCGGACTGCTGGCCGAGAGGGTTATAGCTTGGGGCGAGTGACGTTGCAGTAGGCCATTGTGTCTATGCTAATTAGGCTCATGGGCTAGCATGCAAGTGTGAGAGAAATCATATAGTAGTGTTTGACGTGTTTGAGTTTGGATATGGGATTTAAATGTTCAGTTGAAGGCTGTAAAAGTGAGAAATCTAAAGGGAGCGACGTTAATCTGTTTAGTGTTCCATTTGAAAACCCCAGAACCAATGTAGAAAGAGAGCGCCGCCAAAAATGGATAGACTTTATTAGGCTAAGCAAGTGGGATAGCTGGCAGCCGTTAAAAGCACAAGAGTTTGTTCTGTGCATTTCGCTCCAGAAGCTTTTGAAAAACGTTATGACCTCATCGATCATAAAAAGAAGAAGCTCCGCACAGACAGTGTTGGGGTTGTTGCTTGGCCGACGATTTGAAACGCTTCGGCCACATCTCTCCCGTGCGGCAGCACAGAAACGCTCAGTTTCGAGGAACTACCAGATGCTAAAGTGGATCAAAGTGTCTCTAAGACAAAGGTAAATCGAATTCTATATATGTTCTTATGATACAATAAAAAAACCACAGAATATGTAGTTTGTCCGACCAAAATATTTAGTTTACGAAAGTACGCACGACAATTCGTTTTTGCGACTTTGATTGAGTGTTCGCTGCACTGTCAGAATACGCTTCTAAGCCCATACAAAACTCCCACAAACTCAATATTAGAAAGAGGCACTAAAATTGTCCGTACTTTTTTTAAGTTCTAATAATTTCCTGCTTTATAATTATCAAAAGAAGCTTTCTCGAGGCTTTACTCCATGTTCTAAGTGCCGATTTTTTTTTCTGCGGGATGCCTTCATGCAGACTGATAATCAACTCGAAAGCTGTACCGAGTGTCCTCTATTACGAAATGAACTGCGGCTGCAAAGAAATAAAGTTGTTGACCAGAATAATCGCATTGGGGAATATCAACGTACAGTAAAGGCCCTAAACTCTGGTATGTTTGCATGCATGCTTATAATTGAAATATAATGAGATTCGAGGTTATATACACATTTGTAAACATAGGATCATAGCAAAGTATACATCACATCTTGCAGCACTACTGCCACTAGCATTTAGGCTGCCGATTATCAAATGTTCAGCATTGACATGAAAGCATTAATTTTTTGTATCCCTTTTCAGAATTGAGGAAAAAAGAAACCCAGCTATTGGAATTACAATCTCGTATAGAGCACCCGGTGTCAGAAGAGGGGAGAGAACTATTGGGGGATGAGCTTGAAGAAGGGTCTGGAGAAGAGTCAGAAGGGGAGGGTTTGATGGATACTAGTTTCAGTAGCCTTGATTATGTAGAGCCGGAAAGTGACAGCGAGTAATTTTCCACACCAAGCAAGAGAAGGGAAGGTGCATCTGAAACTGAGACAGAGACAGAGGAGGTTGATGATGAAGAAGCAAAATCAAAAAGGAGGTTAGAATCACTGTGATATTAATAATGGTTAGATGCATTTTTATCTCTTGCACGGTTTACAGGGGCTATGGGCTAATTCTAGATTTAGAGAAACAAAATAAAAAATGTTATTGATAAGTTGTCAGAATTGTCGGTGCTTGAGCTTCTCAGCTATTTTTTTTTTAAAAAATCAGTTATAAAATTCGACAAAACTGCAAACTTGAGATCATTGGTCACTTTGTTGGTTTTCTAGTAGTGTTTTTAAAGTTATAGCATATTATGTGAAACCAGTTTTTAGTGGAATAGCGGTTAAGGCATGCCTTGCTGTCAGTATAGGGTGTATAGTTCAGTCTGAAGTGGTAATAGTCACATGGCATCATGAACCTTTCTTATGTCTATATAATTTTTTTTTAGGGTTCAAGGAACTGGAAATCTTAGGACTGAGCCAAAATTTATAGTGTTCTTCAGTCAGTTCCTCCTCCTCTTCAAGATCTGTCCAGTCTGCAAAGCTGACAATCCTATTTTAGAGACAATAGCAACTGGAACTATGGCCTCCGTAAAGATATTCTGCAGCAAACCAAAGTGTCGTAAAAGAGAGCAAATTTGGAACAGTCAGCCAACAATTCCTGGTACAAGAATGCCTGCAGGGAACTTTTTACTGTGCTTTGCTTTACTGATAGCAGGTGGCTCAGCAGCTAAAGTGTTCCAGATTTTCTCTCACATGGGGCTGGCATGCATCTCACTAAAGACATTTTTCCTTCATCAGAGCGTGAGATTATTAATTATGTCTTTTTATCCGAATAATTAGTCAAATTCTTTAATCAATGACAGTGTGAAAAAGTATGTTTTAGAAGCATGGTTTGTGTTAAGTATTCTTGGATATACTAGTACCATAAATTTTAGCAGTTACAGAGCTCTATCTTCTTTATATGTCCCGGTCAAATGAGGTACACTTACATGGTTTAAATAGTTAAACTCACTGCAGTTGGATCATAACAAATTGTGAAAAGTTTGTGTATCAACTCTAGATTTATCAGCATACTTATATCATTTTCTTTGTGTATCAGAATAAATTGTTCCCCACTGTGTATATCCACTGGAAGAAATACCAAGCCCAGTTGATCGACAAACTAAAAGAAGTAAAAGACCCACTAGTTCTCGCAGGTGATGGGAGGCATGACAGTATGGGCCATTCTGCCAAGTTTGGGGCCTATACCATCTTCTGTTGTTGCACTTCAGCAATCATCCACTTCAACTTGGTTTAGGTAATAAAGTTTGTGGTGGGAAATGTTCAAAACTTGTGATCCAAGAAAATGCAGTATCAATTCCCCACAGGCGATATTGGAAATTGCAGAGGTATTTGAGTCAGTATGGCCAATTATGAACACAATCAAAACCTCTCAAAATGTTCATCTGTTTTGGGGACTGATATTTCAAACCTCCCTTGCCTTGGGAGTGCGAGTTTTTCTGGAGTCACACGTGTGACCGGTACAATAAATTAGCATTTACAATTTTGGCTGTTTGTTGATATGAAGTCAAAATTTCCTTTCTCAGAAATTAAAGCTGCTTTCGTTTAAACTGGTTGAGTTGGAGGTACAGTACTGTATTGATATGTAGCAGTTGTGTTACTTTAAAATATTTTACATTATTATGAAAGGTTTTTTTATACATTTATTCACCATACAAACTGACTGCCACTTCCTTTTTGCAAACTCAGCTCATTTTTTGAATTGTTTTGATTATATTTCGAGAGAAATCAGCCAGGTAATAGTCCAGCCATGGAGTACTGGGGATTCGAAAAGTGTATGAGTTATCTTCTTGGTTGTAGTCTGGTGATTGGAACCCTGATTACTGATCGTCATGCTCAAATTGCCAAACATATGAGAGAAAGATTGCCAAATATCAGACACTATTTTGATTTATGGCATTTGAACAAAAGTAAGGGAATGTTATTTATCTGTAAGACTGGGGATACAAACAAGATTAATATTGACAAGAAAAAGTAGTTTGCAACTATTTTCTTATCATAATGATTTTCCTTATTTTCAAGTGCCACATTAACCCTTTTAACCCAGAGCAATTTATCAACATCTAACTTCTCCTTACATTACTCATAACAAAACAATATAACTGGTATTAAGAAATACGAAATTGATCAAGTGGAATAAACCGTAAAAGACGAAAAGAAAAATTCTCCCAAACTGCTTATACAGAAGTATGGAGCTCAGTTAGGAGAATTTACCAACACATCATTTGTCGTGCTTGGGGCTTAAAGGGTTAATGGACCTCAATCATATAGTAAAGTGGATATTGTTTTATAGGGAATCAGGTTAGGTTTGCTTAGAAATTCAGATGATTGACAATTAATTGCTGGACTGTTGATTACAACATGTCTGGACCCAGCATTGTTGATAGACTACGAGCAGTCCCTATTTTTCCTCTTTAATCAAGTTGGCGCGCGAAAACTGGGGCGAAGACAAAAATGTAT
>JAPEIX020111222.1:0-10001 GCA_026122405.2 Zoanthus sansibaricus
ATTCACAAAAACATCATTCACCTCCCCTGTGAGGGATAGTAGTTAAATATAATTTCAAGATGATTATAACTTTATTATTTTTGTCTTCTGTTTTACGATTTTTTTTCTGCTTTTCCAGGTACCACAGTATATTTTAGAAAATTCAGCTGCTAATTCTGTTCCTTGTCGAGTTGTCTGTACTCAGCCCAGGAGGATCTCTGCTATCTCTGTGGCAGAGAGAGTTTCAACCGAGAGAGGTGAAAGGCTTGGAAGCACTGTTGGGTATCAGATTAGGCTTGATAGTAGGTGAGAATAATAAGATTAGTGTTGTTGAAGTGAAACTTGATAAATATGAAATTCATTGTTTGTTAAAAGCTCAAATGCTAGTAACATACACTACATGTATTCTTTTATAAAAGCAATTATACGAACATTTGAGGCTGTAAGTGGAAAAAACAAAGAACATCATAAAGTACAAGGACTGGAGCTCTAAAAAATAAAAAATTTTGTAGAAAGTAATCTTGAAAACAAATTAACTAATTGTACAACAATAATTAAGTGTTGTTGTAACATATAGTAATGCTTTTAAGCATATATAATATATGCTTGGAAGAATGGAAATCTAACTTAATTTTGATATTCATCCATCCATGTATTTACTTTATTTAAACAAATTTTATTTGTTTATTCTGAGAATTTTTTGACTGCTATTTCATTAGAGTTTCACCCAAGACTCTTCTGACGTATTGTACCAATGGTGTGCTACTGAGAACACTCATGGCAGGAGACAGTAACTTGTCTTTGGTAACCCATGTTATCGTGGTATGTATATCTACAAAGGAAGCTCAAGTTAAGATACTAAATAATATGATGCTGCAAAGTTTTTCTTAATGAAGTTACCATCTACTGTCATGTGTCAAGAGACCCTATGTTCTTATTTGTACAGAGGTAGCTCAAATTAAGATACTAAAATAATATGATTCACCAAAGGGTTTCTCAATGAAATTACCGCCTGCTGTCATTTGCCAAGAGGGCATAGTAAGTAAGTTATTTGTTAAAAGGCAGCTCAAGTTAAGATACTAGAATAATATGTACTTATATCAGCGTAATACTAACAGGTTAGGCAAGGCAAGTAAATGGGTAATGCCCACTGTGGTTCTTCATTATCCTGTATGGGAACCTGTGTCTGTTTGTTAGCTATGCCACGCTACTGACAGAAGTGACTTTGACGGGCACTAGGACTTAGGAACATATTTTGTTTTGATGAGTAATGTTTAATCTAGTGTAAGAATCTGGACTTTGGGATCGCTAAGAAACGTCTACAATGACTGTGTGTGACGCAAAAGGGGTCAAGCTACCAATTATGCCTTTCAGTTTGTAATCAGCATAAGTTACCATAGCCACATAATCACATTATGTCACGATACTATTTTAGGCACAAATTATGTAATTATCAGTGTTGAGAGTTAATTCTGGGAGGCTTGAAAAGAGCAATTCATAATAATGGTGCTGATTTTAGTGGCTGTAATAACTACAGCATGCATGTGCTATCTTATCTCTCTGTCAACAGTGCATTGTTCGTTGTTTCCCTTGTTGAACAAAATTCCTTTGTTTATTTTTTTGCAGAGCAGTATTTACTAAATAATATTTATAATTCAATTTTCAGGTAGAAAATAAAATTATCGTACTTTCTTATCTAAAAAGTCGGGGCATGTACTGTATATGAAGAAAAACGTTTGGATTCAAATTGAGATTAGTTAATTCTCTGCCCACACGAGAGGCCCTAGGTTCAAGTCTAGGTCCCATGTCACCTGATGGAGACCGGACCCAATCATCATTGTAAAGAAAGCTTAAAGCTGACATTTCATTTGTTAGCCCTTCATTGCTCTGAGGATTAAGAACTAACCATTCAAGCATAAACTGTGCACTTTTTTTCTTATGGTGATGGTTAAACATTTTAACTTAACATTAAAGCTGACATTTCAAATGTTATCCCTTCATTGCTCTAAGGATTAAGAGCTAACGGTCATCAAAGTGTAAACTTTGCACTTTTCTTTCTTATGTTGATGGTTAAATATTTAATCCTGGAGATAGTTAAATGACATATTTACCTATTCGTTGACTTTCTTTAATAGTTAGTAATTAGAATTGATAGCTATTTTTGCTTTCTGAAAATATGAGTTTGGGACATACTGTATGTTATTTCATGATACCATTTAGTGTACTACAGTGTGTAAATTGGTTACAATAGAGCAGATGGTGAAATTATTGTTTGTTTCCTTTTTTCGCTGTAGGATGAGATTCACGAGCGAGATCGGTTTAGTGACTTCCTTCTCATTTCTTTGAGAGATTTGTTGATTATTAACCGCAAACTGAAGCTAATTTTAATGAGTGCTGCACTTGACATTGATCTGTTTGTTCAGTACTTTGGAAAATGTCCAGTTCTGCATGGTAAGTATTTGGAATTTCTCATCAGGTGTAGTAAGGATCTATCTCTTCCAGTGTTTACAAATATTTTATCAACAAACCAGCTGGGAAGAACACTGAATCTACCTAGCTGTTAAAAATCATTTTTTCAAACTGCTATTCATAGGCTGATATCTTCAAGTCAAACTCAGAAACATCTCTGTACTGTAACCTTTCTTTAATTTTTACTGTAGTTATAATATCAGCGTCGTTTTAGCATTTTCTTCATGAAAAATGGGTAACTTTTAAATGTGTAAGACATTATCCTCGATGGACTCTGCTTGTGTGTTGTTTACAAATTTTCATGTGCAAGCTCTCAGGCTTGTTATATCGGGGAGACAGCCTGACATTTCAGCACGTGAGTAAAAGAACATTTAAAAACAGATAAGGCCTCGTACACTTATAAGCATTTACACAACTCTATTTCATGTCTTTCTAATTGCTCCGAGCGCTGTTTTGAAATTATCGATCTTGCATCAACATTTTACAATCTCAAAATCAAAGAAGCACTGTACATCTTTTGGGAAAAGCCCACACTCAATACTCAAGTCAAACATAACAACAATAAGCTTTCATTCTAATAGGCCTCTCTTTACTTCAAGTCTGTTGCTATTATAATTACATTTTCGCACTTGAATATATGCTGAGGAAGGTAGAGGTTCTGTCGAACCATGTCCGTCAAAGTGAAATTGAAATTTGTCTCTTTCTTGAAAATCAATCTTTCATTTCAAAGAAAAGTGTAATTACAGAGAAGCAATATCGGCATTGCACAGTGATGGAAAAACCGATACTAGTGCTTGGTACACAGTAGTGGTCTTCTTTGTTCAACAATGCACTGGCCCCAGCATGTGTGACAAATGTGTTTGTAGATGGAGGGGAGTTGGCGATTTTTGGGAGTATAATAAAAGAAAGCTGAGAGGAGCCGTGACCAGCGTTTTATACAGGAAAAGGTGACTCTCAATCACAAAGAAAACTAACAAATAAAAAAAACATTTTAGATAAAGAATATTTTAACACCAGAAAGGTTTTTCATCAAACGTTTACTAAGTTTTAGAAACTAGCTTTCTGGAATGCAAGTAGAGTGGGTTGCAAAGTTTGTACGTTGCCTGAAAAACCTTGGAATTGTCTAATTGTTGTAGCTTTGCAAATTTTCAAAAGGTCATAATGGGATTATGGATTTTAACCCTCTCTATTACACAAGAAAAATGGCTTTCTGTTAATTTTTTTTTAAAAATATGATAGTTGCCCCAGACGGAACCTTGGTGCCGGTCAATTTTCATTTAAGGTCTGGAATAAATGAAATGATTGTCTTTGTTCCAGTAGTCACTGACGAAATACCAACCCCAACAACATATGAGAGGCTTGATTGGTGTGGATTTAAAAGCATTCAGTTTAATCTTTTACAGAAGTATTAATCAGTTGTTTGAATATACTGGATTATTTGCTTTAAGAAGCCTGGGAAATCTTGTAAAATTCTATAACAAACGGTTGACTCTTGAAACTGAAGGAAACAAAAAAAATTGTATGGAAAATAATGGGATGAGCGAGAAACAGTGATGGAAAGTCTTGTTTGAAATAGAAACTGCTCAGTGTTTACGTTTCGTATTATGTTGTACAGTTCCTGGACGATGCTTTGAAGTTAAACCATATTTTTTGGAGGACGTCCTTAAAATGTAAGTCTTAAGTGTTTCCTGTTCCTAGAATGCTTCTATGATAGGTCTGTCTAACGTGCGTCCTCCTTAATTTTTAACTGATGTACAAAGTATTTAATATGAATTTAGAATAGAAATTGTATACGTATGTATGAAGTTTATTTATTTATAGAAAAAAGGAAAAGTTGTATATAAATTATATGAAAGAAGTATTAAATGTTTTGGTGCACTGCGACATTTAATTTAATGGCCTGATCAAATAAGCCAGTCAACCCCTGAGACGCCATTGAATAGAAGGAGGTTATGATCTTTTAGTGCCAACAACGCTCTAATTCCAGAACTCGTTGGTGATGAATTTCAGGGAGTGCTTAGCCATAGTAGTGAGACTACTTCATGAAGTTCTCAAACATTTGATAAGGGCACTTAAAAAATGTTGGTTAGCGTCGTTAGCTTTTGCCAAAAAGTGGGTGGGCAGACATTTTATTTTTTAGTAATTTTTGTATTATTTTTAATGCCTGGTTTTAGGACCAAAACTGGATTTACTTCCGTAGTACAGGTATTTCTCGAACCTTCTTTCGTCTGTTTCAAAATATGATTCATCCATTTTGATTTTAGCACACTTTATATAGGAATGTCGTAAATGTTCATGATTTTCTTCTGTTTTAATAGTCGATAAAAGCAAATAAAACATAAAAAAAAGAATCTAAGTGAGCCGTTTTTTGTGGGCGGGTGAGGACGGTAACCAACTTTTTTGTTTATGGGGCCTAATCTACCTTCTCTAGTAACAAAAAATCTAAAACATATGTTCTTGGAACATAATTTTTATGCTGTACTAGTGAATTCAAACAATAAATATTCATGATGCAGAAAACTTAAATGTGACTTATGTTTGTAACCAATTGTAACTGTTCGTTTATTCAATAACTTCTTATTTAATTTATGGATTTTAGTGTTAGTTTTCTCCTTCTTTGTGTATATGTATAATATGTATTTTATATCACACCTGCCTGTAATTTAGTGTAGCAACTACAATGAGCTGATAATAAACCATCAGCTAGCTTCCTGGATTGGACGCGGAAAGAACTGAAGGGGTTGGATAGAAGAACAAGAAAGTACCTAACCATGTATGGAGCCCTTCACCCAAGGGACAGTGTAGCACGGATTAACCTCCCAAGAAGGATTGAGGGCAGAGCTCTGATCTTGATGAAAGATGTCGTGGATCAGGCTATCATAGGTCTCTCTAATTGTAGAGGAAGGCGATGATAGGCTTCTAAGTGCCGCCCGAAAAGGAATGCAAGGCTACATGGAAGACTGTAAAACTTTCAGGAGGAGACGTATCAAGTAGGGTATGAATGAAGCGAAAGGCAAAGCTCTCCATGGCCAGTTTCTTAGAGATGGAGGGAGTACTTAGCGAACAATAAGTGTTGGCGGCAGTAACAAAAAAGTTATCTAAAGGAAAAAACAATTATTATTATTAATATTATTATTATTATCATTATCATTATATTATTATTATTATTATTGTTATTATTATTATTATTATTATTATTATGTATTCCTATTGACGTGAATAGGCATTTGCTGAATCTTCTCTCTGAATCATATTTCTTTTGGTCTTTGGTTTGAATCTTCCTTTCATCTTCGCTATGTTTATTGGTATTTTGTTTCTGGCATGCTGATTTATGTCATTCTGAAATGGTTTTTAAATGTTTTGCATTTCCAGGACATCTTACACAAACAAGGAAATGGCTAAACACATGAAAGAAGCAGATACTGGTAAGAGTTAACCCTTTCAGTCCCAGTTCTATTTTTATATCCTCCCAACTTGAGCCCATACTTTTCATCAAACAAGTTTGAGAGAACTTTACTTTAATCTTCCGTAGTTTGCTTTGTTTGATCAATTCTCAATTTCTCATTACCAAGTGTTATATTTTGTATTTGTTATGTAAGGAGAAGCTAAATGTTAATTGGTTGGGACTAAAAGGGTTGAATAGAGAATCTTGAAAATGAAAACAGCCAAGAACATAAAGGTCTAAATCGTAGTAGACGTAGTGTAAGATAAAGTGATCACTACTGTTGGACAATTTTAAAGATTTAATAAGACACTTAGTTTTAAAACTTATATAATAGAAATTAAATATGTATATCGATGATTCTACATCTACATTTACAATGTTCTCTAGTTAATTAAAAAGGTAGAATTTTTGAAGATGGAATTTATGTACAAGATTGACAAAACTGTTTTGAAGAAACTTTTAGGGAGCAGAAAGGACAAATATGAAAGTTATAGCCCCCGTAATCAATCCATTTCAGATTGAATTAAAACTAGCAGTTAACTTCCTAAATTCGACAAGTTTACAAAAAGAAAAAAAGTTCAGTACTAAGTGGATTCAATTCTTACCAAAAGCAGTTGCTGATACAGTAACTCGCAAAGGCACAGTGGGTTATATTAGCAGATCTGTAGGGCTTTCTAAAAAAGCACAACAATTCTTATGCGTAAGGGCAAACCTTTATGGAACTGGCTTTTATAATAATTACATTATTTGTTGGGAAATGCATATATGATTTTTAAAAGCTGAAACCATTTTCACCGAACAATCTCGAGATAAATGACATTTTCAAAGTTATTAGACAAGTGAAATCCATAAAGCACATACTGGATCGTAGTAGATTTTGGTGTCATACAATGTTGTAGTTATTCACTAATGTTCTTTTAATGGAAAGCATCAAAAGCTCAACTCTTGGTCCATTAATTAGTCGTAGTGTAGTAGTTAATTGTAATGTTGTAATGTCTTTATAATGGATAATATGGTTGTGGATCTTACACAAAAATAGAATTCAATCCATTTGTTTTTGTGACATATGATAGTATCTGCTTTTCATTCGTTTGTACTCATATTATGGCATTCAGTTATATCTATTAAGTGGCATTTTATTGGCATTTAATCATGTGTACTTTACTCAGAATTCTATCGCATCAGTAAAGACATTTGATTTCACAGGCGTGATGTTTGATCGTAAGATCATAGTCTGAAGTGCAATGTTTTTGGTCAGCAGGGTAGCATGTGTGTCCATGCTCACAGAATTGTACCTTTGCGTTATAGTGAATATCTTATGTTTTAGATAATGATTTTGGAATGCCTAAAATATTTTCTGTGTTTGATACCCAATTCTATTCAAATATGAATTCGTTCTTGATAGATTATAATTATCATCGCAACATTGGCTCCTTCTGGATGTCACAATAAAGTGCAACTCTTTCATAAGTGATATTTTGGCATATGGATCTGTTACTGGTAAAAAAAGGTGTTTGGCTGTGGTTTAACCAGTACTGATATTTTTCGGCCAAAGTCGGAGTTCTTGGCTCTTAATTGATATTTTCTGTTACCTGTTCCTCTCTCAATAGCTCCATTCAATTAAAATTTTGTTTTCCTGGATTTTGTGGTTATGCACTTCACTTGCTATTTTTTGTGCGGGCTAGGTTACCTAGCTCGCACTATTGCTATTGAAATGAGTACTTCCGTAACATTTGCTGTAACAATAGGTTCCTGTCAAAATCGGCTGCAGATGATATAAAGCAGATCATCTGCAAGAACAGACCAATCATCGACCGAGTTTTCCAAAGAACACCAATCACAGACGACGAAAAGTTGACACCTTTTCAGTTTGAGTTGCAGTCTGTGTTTTCGCATCAGTATATGCGAGGTCTTTGATGTTGTCGTGTCTCTGGATTGTGCTTGGCTGGGTGAGATTAGCTTGTGTATTTTATCACTGTTTTCAAAGCTTGCAGAGTTTAAACGGAAGATGCGTATTTTTATTTAAACGAGGGTAGTGACTTGAATTCAGGTTATATGTTTATCCTGTTACTGATTCAATAACATTTAGATACAATTCTAAAAATGTCATGGAGTAATGATAAGAGCACGAACACATAAATCTTACAACCAAATGCCTATGTAATTGAATATACATAGAAAGAATCATTTGCCAAAGAGATACGATCAATGGCACACAATCTCTCACTTAAATTTCATATGTGTTCAAAACGTCATGGAAGCTTTCTGTTTTACAGCAAACAAAAAAATGGAAGACCTTAAGATCTCTATGGATAAAGAAATCTGTGAGAGAGACATTGCCATTGAAGAAAAAGCTGAGAAAAGTAAGAGGATGATGGAAAACAAATACGCTGAACAAAGTGCTGCTGAGGAGGAGGTAATTGTCCTTGAAGAACCAGACAATGGAGAAGAAGTAGAAGTTGAGGATATTTTGGGTGAGTGTCAATAGAGGCAGAAAATGCATTAATAATATAACAAAATGTATCAGAGGATAGAATATGGTGCAAGAAGTTGAGGATATTTTGGGTGAGTGTCCATAGAAGCAGAAAATGCATTAATAATAGAACAAAATGTATCAAAGGATAGAATATGGTGCAAGAAGTTGAGGATATTTTGGGTGAGTGTCCATAGAGGCAGAAAATGCATTAATAATGAAACAAAATCTATCAAAGGATAGAATATGGTGCAAATCATAAAAACCTGCTAGGCTGGAGTATAGATACGTAGTAGGTGGATGAATGGCCAGAAAGCCTTTAATTAGATATTTTGGTCATTTATTGATGTGTTTTTCCGTCTTTACCTGTCTGTGGCCTCTTGTTAACATTCTGCCATTGGAACCCCAACTCGTCTCTTACTTTCTACCTATTTCTCCACTTAGTCTCGCTATTTTGACCTCTCATTTTCCCATTTTATTATTGGAACTCAACTCTTGCCTTACTTTCTGCCTATTCCTCTGCTTAGTCTCGCTATCTTGCCATTTTATCATTGGAACACCTACTCTTGCCTTACTTTCTATCTATTCCTCCGCTTAGTCTCTCTATCTTGATGTCTCATTTTCCCATTTTATCATTGGAACTCCAACTCTTGCATTAGTTTCTACCTATTTCTCCGTTTAGTGTCCCTATCTTGACCTCTCCTTTTACCATATTATCATTGGAATGCCAACTCTGGCCTTACTTTCTGCCTATTCCTCCGCTTAGTCTCCCTATTGTGACCTCTCCTTTTCCTATTTTATCACTGGAACACAGTCCTCTTCCCTTACTTTCTACCTATTCCACCTCCTAGTCTCCCTATCTTGACCTCCCCTTTTCCCATTTTATCATTGGAAAGCCCCGGCTAATTTTGCTTGGTAGACACATTCATTTTAAAGACTGAATACTGCGAAATATGGCAGTGTTTTTTGTGACAGAAATCTTTAACAATTGTTTTAAATGTCTATTTTTAAGTTTGCAAGTTGCATGAATTTTGAAAATGAACTATTATAATTGATCTGACGTCCATCCAAAAATTGCTCTGGTGAAAGATCGTTAAGCTATGGCGAATATTCCTGAAGAGAGAACTAGCGAAATTCGCCGTTTGCTGGCCGATATTTGAAACCTTGTATAGATTACTCACAATGAAGAGTATTGACTGATACACGTTTCCATTATTTGATATCTGTACCTTACTGGTTTCCTCCTCTAAGGTCTCTATTATAAACATCGATATGCGCACCAGCAATCACTTCAAAGCCCGCAATCATGTTGGTGGGCGGACAATCTACTTTTTCACTAAATCATGAGAACAATATTTTGAGAAGCCAAGATTTAAATAAGTTTGAAAGTTTGCCTGTTAAAAATGTCTTAAAATGTCTTTAGAAAACGTCTTGAGGTAGAACCTGCAGGAATTCTGCATCCTTGAATGAATTTTTTTGCTTTCCAGAATTTATTTGTGTAAAGAGCGCTGATATAACTTAAATATGTAGCCCACGAGGCCGTAGGCCGAATGGACTATTCAAACTCGTAGTCCATGAGGCCGAGAGGTCTAATTGCTTTAGTATAAGCCCACTAATCGATCAAAAAAGGAGGTG
>JAPEIX020111351.1:0-16823 GCA_026122405.2 Zoanthus sansibaricus
ATGCGCTGTATATATGTATCATTTTCCTATCAGATACGATTAGCAATTGAAAAGATTATTAAACAAAATCTGTTTAGTACATATACAGTTGGTGCCAGTTGATCTGTAACGATGTAACTTGTAATAAGGGAATAACACGACATCGCGGGCGCGTGTTTCTAGACAATAATAGAAAACGCTATGACGTAGGAGAACACGAGAATAGTGTTGAGGGAAAACCAGGCGAGGCCGAGTGTCTCTCTCTTGTTTCTGAGTGTTCTACACGTCATAGCGATTTATATTATTGTCTAGAAACACGCACCCGCGATGCTGTTTTATTAAATCATTGAACTCACCTCAGCAATATCCCATAAAGATAATAATTCTTGAAAAAAATACTGTTCTTGTCTCTGATCATTTCAGGACCTTCGAACTTTTCTACCAGGAAGGACAATATCTCAGCGCCGTTCGATCAGTGAGGGTGTTGCGGCCTCTGAGGGCCATAAACCGAGTTCCAAGTACGTTTCATTACTTAAAACATAATAACACACTAAAAACCACTAGGAATACAAGACCCAGGGGGGAGGGGGTACTCAAAGAATGCCCTAACTTATGCAATGCTCTCAACGTGCTAATATCTAACGCCTATTGCTACCATGTTTATAGTAATATCTATAACCTATCTAGAATTATATTAAACTTTAATAATAGATTTGGGCGGAGGTGGTTGGCGCAGTTGGTAAGATCTTTGCTTTCCAACCACAAGGTTCCCAGTTCGATCCCGGCAGTTTGCCGAGATTCGAGTTTTTGTGTGCCTTCTTTTCCGCCTAAGCCAACTCAGCTTTCCATCCTTCCGGGGTAATTAAATGAGTACCAGCATCTGCTGGGAGCTAACCTGCGATGAATTAGTGTCCCGTCCAGGGAGAGTCAAAGGCTCTCATCCGCTTAACACCACAGAAACCTGAGATAAGCACCGGCTCCAAGGGCCACTAGGTATGTAAAGGATTTAGCTTTAATAATAGATTTAAAGTATTTGTTATGCGGCTATAAGCAGCTATAAGCTATAGCTGAATACATTACCAGCTTGGTGGTCCATGGAGCCAGCGCTTATGTAAGTGAGACGATTAGTGTAAGGAGGATGAAGACCCATGCTATGGACATTAATCCACCGCAGGATGGCTTCCAGGAGAGGCTGGTACTCATATACCAACGTCAGAAGGATGAAAAGCTGGGTTAGTTTCGGCAGAAAAAAAGGTCACATAAAATTCTAATATATCAGTAGAGCTGGGGGTTGAGCCCCCGACCGTGTGGTTAAAAAAAAAAAGAGATCTCTAGTATTAATATACGATGACTACGCGCTGTATGGATAGGGATGGGACTTTTAACCTTACATTACTTTAGATTTTTCTATTTCTTTTCGGACTTACTTTTATCAATAGGAATCCAGCTCTGTTATGATTTTCTTAACCAAATGTTTGTATTCCTAGTGGAAATATTTCATAATTAGTTTGTACTAGGCCGTGGACTGATATGATGTATCGCTTGTTTGTATTCCTAGTGGAAATATTTTATGATTAGTTTGTACTATAGAAAGGCCGTGGACTGGTATGATATATCGCATTCGGCATTGAGTATAGCAGCTTCTGAGCCTGAATAAAAATGTCATTCGTGTTGGCGGTTTATTTCTTGCTGCACCGTACTGACGAGTCCCACTAAGGACGAAACAGCTGTCTACTGTTGTAGATTGTGGCTTGACCGAACTCCAAGTATATAGCTTTACTGACAAGTTAATTTTTACGTAGTACATCAGCAATTTATTTATTAGTTCTATGAATAGTTTATAGGCTGTAAGTTTATTCCAACATAACATAAAACGACCACAATAAACGAAATGAAATAAATAAAAGTAATAATTTATAGGTGACAGAATTTTTACCACGCTGCTCATGATCACCACACAATAAAACGTGACTATAATATCCCTATGTAACGCTACTTAGGTATCAGAATTCTGGTAACGCTACTCCTTGATACGTTACCAATGTTGGGGAACGTGCTGGCACTTTGCTTCCTCATCTTTGCCATATTTGGAATAGTTGGAGTTCAGATGTGGCGGGGTCTTCTTAGATCGAGATGTGTTTTAGACCTTCCGGGAAATCTCACAGCCGCCAAGTAAGTTGAGCTATACTTACAACACGCTTGAAAGATTTGGAAGCTCTTCAAAATGTACGCTAATTTATCACAATTTAAAATCATTGTTTGTTTCTTGATTGTAGTCAAGGAAAAAGTCGTTATGTTCACGCTCGCCGAGTCAATTCCGCCACAATCAGAGTCATTTGCCTGCTTTTGGTTGTAGTTAAGGATCTTGGTTGCAGTCGTATGGTATTGTTGTAGTTGTTGTTAAAGTCAAAATCGTTGTCTATGGTTCATAGTAGTCGTAACTGTGATCATTGCAATGGTCAACCTCCTTTCGTTGTTGTTAATCATGGTCATAATCCATGTTGTAGTCATTTTTTGTTGTCGTTTACGCGGATCGTAGATGTTCTCGTAGTCACAGTGGTGTTTCTAAGCGATGCTACTATCATATATACACCCTCTGTAACAGACCCAGAGAGATCAGAATTTCCACTGTGATTTAAGAAAAATTTCACTGGGTTGGACAATTTTTTCGCTGGTTAGCTCTTGACTTCGCGTACTAGTTCTACGTAAGCAAGACGTAAAATACAGTAAACACACTGAGTACTCAGCTTTCGCACAGGGGAAGGTAAAAAAGTGTCTGGGTCAATTCAGAAAAATTTCTGGGTTCTGGGGAGGTAAAAAATCCTCTGGGTAGGGGCAAAATTTCCCTGGAGTTGGGTTTCGCTGGGTCTGTTACAAAGGGGTGTAATCATGGTAAAACGCCTACTTTATATGGTTTTGGTCGTGGACTATCGTCGCAATAGAGTGAGAAAAGCCTCTGGCTGTTGGCTGTTGTTATGGTTGTAGTGGTATATCAATTTGTGAAAGGCTGAGGCAGTGCATTTACATTTTGTGTCGGTTTTCTCACCGCAGAATGAATTTATCAAGCTACTACATTCCTTCTTTCGAGAACCCTGACTATGTTTGCTCAACGACGAACAACGGGTTAAGAAGATGCTCCGGTCTGCCGCCTTACAAGAACGCCTCCCTTGGACAAGAATGCTCTGAAACTCTGGATACCTACATCGAGAAGACTAGTCGCTCTAATTTCACAAACGTTTGTGTTGACTGGAACAAATACTATACCAAATGTTTGCCCTTGACAAAGAACCCTTCGTTCGGTGCAATTAGTTTTGACAATATTTTGATTGCATGGGTTGCAATATTCCAGGTAAATGTAATTTTGTAAACAAAACACAAATTCAAAGTCTCTAACTTTAACTATGCAATCTGAATTCACTGCATTGCACGGTGCGATACATGACTTCAACGTGAGGCAAGAAATTGTGCAAATAAGGATTTCTAAATGAATAGCACATAATTGAAATGGCATATTTCGAATAAAATAGAATGGAATGGAGTAGAATAGAATAGAATAAATAGAATAGAATAGAATAGGATAGGTTAGGATAGGCTAAAATAGAATAGGATAGGATAGGCTAAAATAGAGTAAAATACAATACAATACAATACAATACAATAGAAACCACAGAAAAAGCTGAACATAAAGAAAGTAAAATATAGAATTCGAACCGACGATACGGATCCTTCAGGAAGTAAGTTCAATAATTTAATAAGGAATTAGAATAAATAAACCAGTATTTAAAGTATTTTTACACGCCGACGCGACAGTGGGGCTGCACGATTTAGTAAACATTGCCGTCTTGTCAAGGAATGCTGGATATTTTCTCTTCCATTGTTCTCCTCCACAAAATTATCTAAATCTGTTATTCAGTAGTTTTTAATTCTATTTTGAAAAATTAAACATAAAAATCGAGCAAAAACGGCTCAAAGTGCTGCACAGTTGTACACAGGCAACCCGAACTTCAAACTTGTTTGAAAGGCGGAAAAATTTCGACGTGTGTCAGTGCGATGGGTCATTTAGCCCGCCAAATCACCTGGTGAATGTCAACCTTTGCTGGAATAAAACCATAAATAATTATTTTGATTTATATATCCAGTGGTTTGTGCCAAATAAACAATTATTGGAGTTTCGTCTATCTTCAATTTACAGCACCCTTGCAAATGCTTTTACGAATAAAGCCATGGTTGTAACGATGTCGACATGTAATGCAAAATCACGTGATCGCTTTTGACCCAACACGCGCGCGTACAGTAAACGAAGAGTGCATTTGAATTATAGCACAACACTTTTAAGCAGCGAAGGCACGGATTGGTTACGTGGAGCAGGTGTGCACATAGTCAGAAGCTGGCTGCGCAAGTATTCAAATGTTAATATGTTTAGAAAGGAAATGTCTCTAAAATTACTGTGCAAATGTTTTCGCTGTTCTTTTGAGAGTTTGAAATAAGAAAAACTCTACCAGGCAAGATAGAAAAAGCCACTTAACTTCATCTTACACAGGTCTTAGTCATAACTCATTTACTTTTTCGTCATAATAACATGGTTTGTTTAAATAAAGTTATTAAATATTTTGAACAGGTAATCACTCTCGAGGGATGGTCGGATATTATGTATTTGATCCTTGACGCGCACGGATTCTGGAATTTTATTTACTTTGTCATTCTAATTGTGGTATGTAAATTTCTGTGCTTTGTTTATTGTCTCTATGATGAGCTTATGAACTCCACTACGTTATCGTTTACCGTTTTTCGTGTAATACCGTCTATGAAACATTTAAAATACCCTTTTGAAAGTTATTGGAGTAAGATGAACGTAAAACGTTAGCTGTTTCATTGTAGTAAAACGCCAAGACGTGCTTACTCCTGATAGGTTATCGGTTACGTTGCCGTAGAACGTCATGCTGACCCCTGATGGCTTGTTTGTTTCGTTGTAGTGCAACGTCAGTACTAACCCCTGATAAATTATCTGTTACGTTGCAGTACAACGTCAGTGTTTCGTTGTGGTTTAATGTCATTGCTTACCGAAGATAGGTTAGCTGTTTTGTTGTAATAGAACGTCAAGCTTACCCGTTACAGGTTTTCTATTTCATTGTTGTAAAAAAACTAAACTTATACTTCCTTTAAGATCGTTAACTATAAAGATAGGAGTCTAAGCCGGAAATTTGGAAAGAAGATAATCCCTAATAACCAAAGATAACACCTGTGTTCTAATTATTATCCGCTACCAACGTGATCTTTGTGCTAATTGTAGTGGCTGCGGGTTGCACACGTACGCTAGATTTGTTTAGGCTGTTTTTTCAGCCTCATATCACAAGCATTAAACCTTTACTGAAGCGCAATCATTTATCGTCGGTGCAGGAGGGGGAAGGAAAGGGAGACAAATGAGCTGGTTGTATACCAAGGATCAAAGTCTATTTTTCTCGTACTCCTATTGGACGAGAGGACATCACTCGAACGTGGACAAGTTTCGCTGTTTCCCAGCAACCACGCGCTCAGCTTGCAACATTATGTTTTGGACCGGTAAATAACAAAACCGGAAGTTACTTGTAATTTGGTGTGATTTCAAAAGTTCACAAAACACAAGTTTGAATAATAGAAAAATTATTCAAGAGCTTCTTTTTCAGTTTTTGTTCTTCTTTGATAGTTGGCATATAACAAAACACTTACTGAACTTAACCTCGGGAAAGCAGTATGTTTTGTGGTCCCTCGACGGCCAAAAAACCTAGGCGGTCTCGGGACCACAAAACATACTGTTTCCCTCGGTCTCAGTCAATAAGTGTTAAATATATACTGCCCTTCCGCACTGTATTTTATGGAGCCTAGCATAAAATACATTTCGCCGGGTAATTCCGTTCGAAGTAACTCATTAATTTATTTTGGCTACAAAAAGAACTCGAGCAGCTCATGTGTACCGACTTAAATGAGCCTGATTCCGCTTTTTTCCAGAAAAAGCTGAGATTTTTTGGTGTCAATTCCACTATCGCCGCGGCTTTCGGCTTTCATATGACCAGCTAATTTTGTTGGTATGCTGCAAACAGCTTCACCACTCCTCAAGCGAGGGCCCAACGAGTATCTGTGCTTTGGACATACAGTCATATATCGCTGGCTCTCTTCCACGTCAAAAATACCTAGATATTGAAGGCATTTCTTAAACTTGAGTGTATTTGGGTCTTTGGGGCACTAAACAACAAGTATTTTAATGACTGACCTACACGTGCGAGTATCAACTTCATATCGCTGTCGATGTTTTTAGCAGTTTCGCAAGTCTGCACGATTTTAGATGTGCTGTAACATCTCTATTGCAATTTTCCAAATTAACAAACTCGACGAAAGATGGGTTTTCATTGCTTCGGACCACAATTGCTACCAGTAATAGAAGCAAAACTGCAGAACGGCATAGTTACATAGTGATACACGACAGCATCAAGTAACTTTTGTTCTATAATTCTGGTGTAAAAGTGAAATGAACATGTTTTTTCAAGTTTGTGTCTGTGTACGTACGTTACGTGCTCTGCGGGAAAATTATCAGAAACCAACGTACTCATTTATTGCTTTTTATACTTTAAATAAAGCTTGATTTTCACAAAGAAAACGTTATTTAAAATAAAGTAGCATTAACTTAGCGCGAAAAAATTTACCAAACTCACACGGCAAAGCCTATGATAAATAAAAATAACTTATTGTCACGTTGCCGTTGGTGAATTAATTTGATTTGCATGCGCAAAGTAAAAAATCTTGAACATACATTGTTTCTATTTTTTTTAGTCCAAAGTTTAATATAAAGATATCGAAGAAGAGCTGAAGTAAATTTAAAGCAATTCAGTGTAGCTAAACTGCTAAACAAGCGGCTCAATACATTAATCTTACTCTTGACAGCTGGCTATCTTGAAATTAACAACTTTATGCTAATTTGAACAAAACAACCTCGTGAACACGCATCGCGATTACCCAGATTTTTGAAAGCATTTATTTAAAGAAGAAGTTTTAAATAATACTGCAATGCAAGTTAAACTCCAAAATGCCAAATACCAAAACACATTTTTATCAACTAAACGAGGTCTATTTTTTCTCTTGTTCCGCGTTGTTTGGTGCGCTAGGAATGAAAACACATTTTAACCAAAGTTATGAATATGCAAAATGCTCAAGCAGAGCATCAGTAAAAAGTAGAAAGACCATATATAATCTAAAAGTGTTTCTTATATTTTGACTTTGCGAAATGGCAGAATACGAGCGTACTGAAATTCATCAAATTTACGTGCAATTTTTGCATATTTAATGAAGCAAAACCCGAATTTTCGTTTTTCCCGGAATTCTCCAAAACTAAGCAATTTGAGAAAGTTTAACTAATATTTTCAAAAACAGTTCACCAGACTTGTCAATCGGGCAAAGTATAAAAAATTTAGATTTTTCCAAACTGTCCGGCGATATTTGATAGTTACAGGAAGAGGCTCTTAAGATCTCCTTTACTTCCTCCATGGCACCAATATTTTCAGAACAGAAGCTGGCGAAAAGCCATGTGTTCACGTGTTCTCCTACCCAGACCTCCCAGAACTCCTCTGCATGAAAATGAACGACGCGACGAGACGACGTGACGAGACGATGTGACGAGACGACGTGATGACAGGACAAAACGACGAGACAACAAGATGACAGGGCGAGACAACAAGATGACAGGGCGAAACGACGAGATGACAGGACGAAACGACGAGATGACACAACGAAATGACGAGATGACACGACGAAATGACGAGATGACACGACGAAACACGAGATGACAGGACGAAACGACGAGATGACAGGACAAAACGACGAGATGACACGAGGAAACGACGAGATGACAGGACGAAACGACGAGATGACACGACGAAACACGAGATGACACGACGAAACGACGAGATAAACATTTTGTCCGGGAATTGACGCCATATTTTTGATTATTGTTTGTGTTTTTGAATTTGCATGTGTGTTTTTGTTTTTGAGTTGGTGTTTGTTGTGGCATTTTGGAATTGGTGTTTGTGTTTTGCACTTATGGGCCACCGTAGTGTTGAAATGTTTTTAGACACAAATTTGCAGAATTTATGATTTGCCTTATTCTTTCCAAATGCTCGACGGTTTTACCTACTTGTACCTACCAGTCTCGAGTTTACAACCGATTAATATCTGCAAAAAACAATTGAAGTGCGTCGGTGAGTTGAGACAACAAGTAATTGTGGCAGGAAAATTGGCTTGATTAGTCGATCCTATACTAAACATGCAGGGTTCATAGTAACTTAGAAATGGTTAATATTCAAAAATTCGTGATTCCGGTATATGAAACACAAGCGAACAATTAATCAGTCTATCCGTATCACCTGGATCGAGAAGAGGTGCTTTATAATTAAAGAGAACTATGACGTAGTAGCCTTTCATTTATTAGTTCTGGATAATAATAATAATAATAATAATAATAATAATAATAATAATAATAATAATAATAATGGATATCCATTTTTGACTGATAAGTCTTAACATATTCTATACTTGGTACCAATGTGGCTTAAGTTCCCAGTTTGTGGCTGCTATTTTTTCATGGTTTTATTGTAGCACCCACTCCCCACCAGCATGTTGCACTTTCATTTTGACTTTTCTCAGATATGGGAATCTAAAACTGCTAGTTATACCTTGTCGGTAAGATTTAAAAACGCCCGAAAACAGTTGTAAGTGGCTAGTTGCTGTCATTCGGGCTCACTTTGCTACCAACGTAGCATCAAGTTTGCTACCATCACGGTGTGCTATCTTTACTTGATTTTTAACATCACTTGACCGAGAGCCAATAACATCACGGCTAAGCAAGCCACTATTCAGACTCTGCAAGCATGTACTAGACTATAGAATACACCTTAAATTTGCCTTTGACCCTGACGATGAGTATAGACAGTATAATAGCGCACGGAAATAATAGTCACCGATAAGCAGTCCTTCTAGTTCTATCTCCCAAGGCTACTTTGTTCTGCACGATTAGTTTACATAATCAGTTTTACTAGCAACAAAAATATGATTCATTTTCTACAGGAGCGCTAAAACCCACAGTTGCTTTGAGAAAGATGGCGAAATTTACCCAGATGTTAGTAGCCTGTGCAGTCTTTTTGTTTTTACGCTCTCCCTACTAAAAAGTTAGTAACAGCTTTGTTTAAAGGTGACGATTAAAAGCCGCTTCGGTGTTTTATCAAAACTAGACGCGTATTTGCGTGAGCTCTGGCTTCTCTATAGCTTGTGTAAAAAACTTTACGTAACGGAACAAAGCAGTTATAGATAAATCTAGGTTGTACATCATATACATAGAAAAAAAAGTTATCCGTTTATTTATTTTATTCTCTAAGGTGTACAAATGAAAAATGTTTTCTTTACAACCGGTATTTTTAAAAACACCAACAAGGATTTTAATCATCAACTTCTTGATGAAAAGCTTGAATGAAATTATCTTTTGTGAACTTTTTCGGAAAAGACGTAGCAATGGTTTTACAAAATAACACTTAATACAATACTGATTATTGTCTGGATTTTACTTCGAGCAAAAAATCTTGAATAATGATTTTTATAATGGTTAAATTTAATCTATTCAGCATTAGGTCAAAAAATTAAGTTTAGTTTTAACTGAATGCATCGAACCAAAGTGTTTTCCCTTGTCATTTGCAATTTTAAGGGTAAATCAAAGTTTTGGTCGAACTTCAAACTCCAGCGGGTTCGCGAGATTTTGTTGTAGACACAACTCTCAAAAAACAAAAAACAAGGAAATCTTTAAAATCATTTTGGAGAGAACGCAGTGTGCGAGAATTTCATTAAAGGTTCATATCCGTTCGGATTTTGTCCGGGGGATCGGGACCACATCCGGCCATGCTGACTTGATCCGTTGGGGAAAAATCCGTGGTGGCAACAGATCTGCTGTTATGCCTGTCGTTCCCAGCAGTTTTCGCTTCCCTGATTCCCATCTTTCAACAAAAGAAAACTCAAAAGACTGTGGAAACGACAGGTTTTGCCTTTTGTATCCGAGCTTGAGTACAACATTGAAAAATTTATCTTACATTTTGGCTTCCCCCACCATCGAAATGCAATAAGTAATAAATTATTTAGACAAAGTTATCAAAGCACTAAGCAGTCATAGCTCAGGTTGAGTTTTTGTAATCTTTAAATATTACACCAGCTGGAGTGAAATATCTCAAAAATGTTCTTCCTTATCAATCGAAATGATTAGACAACATTTATTGAATGTGATATTCAGAAAACTCCGTAGTGCGTGAAAAGAGTTAGCTGTTTGAGACACTATGAAGCAAAAGGCTGTGCTATACATAATAATCAAGTCTTATTTTCATTGCGTAAAAAGGCTCTCAGGATTTGTAATTTGGACGACTGAAGGTTGAAAAGTGTTTTTCCCTCCGTGATTCCTGAGGGCGATGATCAAGACATTTATATATGTCTCCAAAACAGATTTTCATCCAAACCAGTCAACGACTATATATAGAAATTCGAAGGTTTCAGCATGTATTTAATCGATAAGATCTAATTATATCCTTTTTGTTTGGCATTAAAACAATTATTAAAATCCAAGATCAATTTGTATAAGTGCTATATTAAGTATTACCTAGAAGCACGCTTTTAATCTACTTGCTATAACCTCGATACTGAGATGCATTTGTGACATAAGCAATTTACAGATAATTGATTGAAGTATTTATGTTACAAGCCCGAAAAGTTGAAATCGTAATGAAAACTTTTGCTTTGCGGAGATTCCTTTTAGAGAACATAAAGTTTGTAAAGCAGTACTTTGTTGTGTGACTGTTTATCGATGACGCAATGATCCCAAGGCAATTAAAACGGTTGCACAATACGGTGTCTAAACAATTGTCGGAGAATGATAAATATGCATTCCGACACGTGCACTATAGGCTAAAATCACATCTGTGCATTCATAATATATATGGCAAGTATTCAGTTGCAATTTCAAACTAGTTGTCAGGTCTGCCGTTTAGAAGAGGGTTTTGATAAAGTGCTCTGTTGCTAGATGATGAGAAACAATCTTAGTAAGGCCCACATTGATCAGGGCTCCAGTCTGCACATGGCAATTAAACTTTTAAAAGCTGAAAATTCTAATTTAGAAAAGACGATTATTTTGCTGAAGACTGAAAACACTAATCTGCAGAGAAGAATGAAAGAGCTTGAATACCAGAACGACAGATTTCGAGTCACTCAGGAGCAGCTGAAGGCTGATTTACGCCGTGAAAAAGATATGGTTCGCCATTTATACGGACTCACAAAGAAATACGAGCGCATTTTACAGAGAAAAGATGCAGAGGCTAAACAGAAAAAAGCACACTCGTTGTCATGTTCAGCTCTTTCAGATCCGGAAAGTAATCTTGCTTCCCCCCGGCGGCCAGCTCCTCCGAAACGTTCGGATTCTTTCAAACTTAATAGAGAGTTAAAAAACGATTTCGTGGCAAAAAATAAGGAAAAACTTCCATCACATTCTCCTGTCATCAGACAAAATCCATCGAAGACATCGGCAGTCAAAAAGGCGAACTCCGTTGAAGAAATAACATGCGAATGGGAAGACGTTACCGATCTGTTGGGGTATCTAAATGAAAAAGTCAATCAGTTTGAAAAAATATTATTAGATAATAGCGGAAATCCTAAAGGGAAAGAGATGTCTGGTTATTCCTCTTCAGATACTATGGCTTCCATGTAAAACATGGCAGAAACCAAATATTCGATCAATTATTGCGTGAAGGTTTTCGTGTAGTTTTGACCCCGGGTCTTTTCTTAGAGTCTTTTATCAAAGGATTATATATAAAAACACTGACATTCGGATGGTCCCAAGAGATGACAAGTTAATTAGCAAATCATCATCTGTTTCGATTCGGCTGTGGTCAAGCTAAGAACTATAACCGAACTTGATAATAGTTTCAAAGTAATGTTTCCTTTTCTCTCAACACCGTCAAGAATATAGCGTTTTTGGTATTTGCGGCATTGAAATCTTCAAAACGTGCTGAAACCTGCTGTTCCCAACTGAATAAATTTACAGCAGAGGTACGAAATGTGACAAAGTTGTTTTGTTGTATTTTAAATTACTTCTTTTGGATCCTCATTTGTATTCCACCATTTAAATTGCTATTGTTAAATTTTTGTCAGAATGCAGAAATTAGAAAGTTAGTCATTATTCTCTCGGCTAAGCACCTATATTCTATAATCAAATTATCACTTTCTGCCAAAATGAATATAACTAATTTGTTGGACATTTGTATTTCCAATTAGACTATTTTAACATACGATTTGTCTATTTGTTGATTTATACATTATACTAAAGTAATAATGACATTCATATTTTGCGTTTTATTCAAAATTAAACCAGCAGACAAATATGTAATTACATTGCTTGAGTACGTTTTTGAATTTGCAATTGTATTACTCTTTGTAACAGGGTGGTGTGTTTAGTGAGGTGGTAAGATCTATGTATAATGTCTTTTGGTTTTAGTCCCAAGATTCCTGGGTTTCATCCTTGCCTGTTCTTAAGTTTGAATTTTTGTGCGCCTTTTTTACCCAAAGCTTACTCATTTTTCCATTGATCCTTCCGAAGACGGTGCCAACATCTGAGCAGCAACTGAGCTATGAAATAATTTAGTCTAGCTAAATTCACTACTCACTTTCATTTTAAAATTCAAAACCTTAGAACAATGTGAATGAGCTGTTCCGAAAGTTTTAAGTTTTTTGATTTGATAAGTTATACAATAAGATAAATAGAAAATACTCGGGGTTTTTTACATAGAAATAATTATAAAGGGAGGGGTGGGAAACTTGGGAAAGACTGATTTTAAAACCCCATTTACACTGCACAAAAAACAGCTAGGCAAAAATAAATGTTGGCAAGGGTAATTTTAACTATTTGGAGAAGCGTCCGGACATTGTCCTAAAATTCAAAAGGAATCGACAAGGTCATCTCAGTTACACAGCCGAATTCATCCGGCTTGCCTCCATGGAATTAAAATTTTTTCTTCTCCAAAATTTTTCCTTGCCTAGCCTTTTTTTTTCTGCAGTGTAAATGGGGTTTAATTTGCTATTCTCAAGAAAATTACTTTATGGGTTGTTTGAAAAGGGTGGAGAAGGAATGGATATTAAAGCTAAATAAAGCCTTAGCTTAAGGAAATTAATAATTGGAGTCCGCACTCAATCATGGTTGCAAGTTTGCTATACAATCAGTATACTTTAACGTTTTCAAAGAATAAAACGCCAGTACAACAGAGATTTTCATTTATTCCCAGCGTACACGGTCACTGCACTCCAGCTATTGAAAGGACGGGTGTATTAGCAATGTTTTATTGTGTTGAAAAAAGTTTATTATCCGAGACAAAGAAATATTTGACCACCTTCCAGCGCAGAGTAGATGTTTTGAATAGCAAGTCGCTTTCTATATTAATTGGTGCTGAAAAATGGGTATTTATTGGTAGATGGGCAACTTAAGAACAATTTCCCCCCGAGCTATTTAATAAATAATGGTTCTAAAGACTAAACCTAAAACTCAATTAGATTTCAAATTTTTATCTAATGTTAAAAAAATTGAATATACTTATAGATTTAATACCTATAATCATAATCAAAGTACATTATCTTTGAACAGTTTCCTTCTTAACCTTGGGTAAAAATTTTACTAATTCAAATTGTTGGCATTTTATTTCATTCAATAATTACAATCTATCGCGTGACTGCACACCCTCTCAAACTCAAAGTTACTAAATTGCTCCAGATATGAATTGCAGAAATTAATAAAATAATTTTGAAGAAAAAATTCTCCGATTTTGCGTCTTAATTTGGTCGACCCTTTCAACAAATAAACGAAACTGATTTAATTAGAGCAATACCGATTAAGGTGTAAAATTCCTAGTGCATCGGGAACTGTTCTTAAAACCTAGGTAGAATTATTGTGATTATCAATGTGGGGCCTTGGGACGAGCTTGAAGCTAACTTTTCAGCGGTCGCTCAGTAGAGGTCAATGTGGGGCAGTGATCAGATGTTTTAAATACCACTTAACTATATTAAAGTGTTGAAAAGAATATAAAAATAGTTAACAGGTGAGCGTAATACTTTGTGTTTTACTATTCTTTTGTATTTCCGTTTTGTTTGTTCCTTTTCACGATCAATTTCCTGATTTATGTAGCCTAGCAAAGCTTCGTACAGACCGAAAGAGGGAAGACATTTTTGCTAAGAAGACAGTTTCTGTGGTACATACTTATAGTTCACGTCTTATTTGAGGAAGTTCAAGTCTTATTTAAGACGCGAATCCATTTATACGAGGAAGTTAATTAAGACGCGGATTAACTAAGAACAGCCAAAAAATCTGTTCCAAGATAAGACGCGTCTTATGTAAGACACGTCTAAAATAAGACGCGAACGCTTGCTTTGTGCCATTTATACATGCAGTTCGCGCCTTATTTAAGACGTGTCTTGCATAAAACGTGTCTTATTTTTTCCGGTATAAATGGCCCTATTGTCATTCACTGCCCCATTTTAAGGCAGAAAGAGTTTACAATGTGTTACAAAATATCAAAGGCATTGTCCCCTTCATGATCTGATTCAAAGTGAAACAGATACATGTTTAATTTCGAACTTTTGGGTGGGCACGAAACGATTTGCAAAATGTTTAGGTTATGAAACAAAAAGGAAGCACAAATATAGATTCAAATGTACAGTAGATTCAACTATTGAGGAATATAGGCAGTTGCAATATTTAGCTGTCTTACAGTGCAAAAAATCCTCCTCTCTGACAAAAAACCCCCCTATTTTAAGACTGCATGGTTTACTATACTGGTAACCCAGTAATTAGTGTGCAAGGTATATATCTGAGAATGATGCTCATTTGACAGCGGCAATTTTTAATGGATTCGATTCTCAAATCAAATGCGGTGACTTATTGGGCAGACACTCAATCTGCAATAGTTCTTTTTTATATCGCTTTTTGAAGAGATACAAATATATAGACATCTGAATAGACATAACTATAATGCTGCTGAAAAAAAAATAGCCAAACAGTTACTGTTCATCAACACGATGCCTAAGCTGTGTGCACAGTAACTGAACAACATTTAGTAAAGTTAGGAAGACCAGTAGATAAAACCGTAAAAACCAGTATTCGCGGCACACACACACACAACAAAAAAAAACAAGCTCGCACGTGAAAAACAAATTCAAAATATATTAGAGCGAGCATTACTTAACAAAAACACATACAAATAAAACATTTAAAAGAAAAGGACACGATGTGTCAATAACTTCAGCCAAACATACCAGGGTGCTATGGAGTACATTTAAGTTCTAGTTAGACAGTTTCCGAAATTTTTGTTGCAAAGAATTGAAATGCAGATATATCATCATTTGTGCATGCTAATGGCTTGAAGAAGTTTTGGTTTACAGGTTTTGATTTCTAAGTGTTGCTTAGGGGTATTGATAATATGACCTTGGCTAGGCTCAAGTGATGACCGCCTTTACGAATCATTACTTAGAATGTATTTGCATGATACCGGTTTTCTTCTCTTCTACTTCTTTTCTTGAGCATGCATGCAGTGTTTATACATGACTCCAGAACGAATGTGAAGCTACTTTACTATGGAAAAGAAGATCCAAATTCGTTTCGGTATCATCTTTTAAAACACATTTTTAAGTAATTCCATGTCTGAAAATAAACTTGTAACTAATTGAGACGCGAAAAAAGTCATAAATTTCATATTAGACTTTTTCTGTTTTTTAATTCTTCGTAATCATTGTTTTTTTTCTCTCTGTAAACTAAAATGGCTGAATGGTTACTAATTATATTTTTTTAAAAGGAGAAAACTTTGCATTGCTTTGCAGAAGTCTGTTCGTATCCGGGACTCAAAGTTCGGTTTGGCTCTGGTACTGGAAACTTCTCAACAGGTTGGTATTTATAAACAGTTGATCTTAAGTGTTTTTGTTGTAGTAGAACAATCTTATTTTCAGTTAGGTGAAGAGTTAATAGAAACATAGCGGGCATTACTTCGCTCTCCCACAAAAATAACTTGGCCCTGATAATGTGAAATTGCTCTGCTCGATACATTTCAACGTATAATTATTGTTAGCAATATTTACTAGTTATTGTATCTTTTTGTCGACCTCGCCGTCCTCATTGCTTGAGGTCCTTACCATTATTCGGCCAAGAAAGTAACAATAACGATATCTGGAGAGCGATTCTGAATCCGGCTTTTGTACTATTTAATGAGAATTTTAGCAAAAAATTCAAACAGCTGTTTTTTTTTCCTCTGAGACTTTCACATCACATGGTTTTAAAAGCACAAAATAGTTGGGATTTGTTGAATAGAATAGATTATTAAGGACCTTAGCAACGAAGACGGCTAAGAAAAAACACATCAGTTCTCGTTCACAATTTGCTTTTTTGTTGGTGTCATTGTGGTTTTGTTTCTTTGCGAATAGAAAAATGATTAAAATGTTTCTCCATGAAGCTAAACAAATGTATTTTCTAACGACATGGAATGAATACTAGCGTGGAATGTGTAGTTCCCAGGGGACACGGAGCGGGAGGTATATAAGCTGGTGTCAGATAAAGTAAGCCATCGAAGGTATCGCAAAATTATAGCCTACTTGCATTCGTAAAAATTTATATCTTGGTGTTTATTATGTATACGAATAGCAATAATACAATGCAGCACTGTTCAAATAAGCGTGAGTAAAAAAAACATGTAATATAACTACATTGCGTTAGGCTTATCAAATAAAGAGATGCCAATTCCTATATACTGTCTATTTACTAT
>JAPEIX020111753.1:0-16812 GCA_026122405.2 Zoanthus sansibaricus
TAATTGTATTTTTTTTTCGCAACGGTTTGGGGACAAAAAATATTTATCGCCTATATATATTTTGTGCCCCAAATCAGTTGCCAAAACTGAATCCGATTCGGTAAACAATGCACAAGTGAACAGTTTCAACTACTTTGCTAAACTTTAATATAAGTTGTTTTAGGTTAGCTTGAAGTATAAAGCTTATGTAATGAACGTGCAACACACAAATTATAGATAAAAACGTAACTTTCGTGTTGCAGTTTGTATTCATAAAATGATATATGTGGAAATTTTGATTTGATTTGATAATTGATATAAAAATCAAGATTCTGTGATATTAGCAAGATTCCAACTCAAACGTTTTCAGTTTTCAATTGTGTCGCCTGTACGAAAGAGCTTAACAGCAGAACACCCCGCAACTGTCGGTAATTTATTCCTGCGCATCCGTCGCTCTTAATAAAGAAATGCGCGGTTAAAAGGGTTACAGGAAAAGTTTGGAGCTTTCGAGTTAGTGCTGCTAGAAGGCGTTTGACCTTGTTTCACCTTAATGTACTTCCTGGCGGTCTGAACTCCACACTAACCACGCCTTTCAACTCTCCTTTAAACAACAAAACAACGCCCAATTTTCTGCTTCTTTCACTTCATTGCTTATAAAAGTTTCAAATTATGTCAGCTATCAAGTTCTTGTCGCATGGATATACTTTCGATCCTGGCATCGTAGAGAGAAAAAGTCCTTCAATAGAAAATTACTAAACGTTCATAAACAGTTTAGACCCGTAAAATCGTTTCTAAATATGTAACGTGATCTTATGGATTTCAGTCATGCAATCCTCACCACACCGACTCGCACAAGAAATTCGATCACGCATTATATTAGATACAGTTAATATAGTTAAAATACTCACAAAATTTTGTAACTACTTTTTTTAACAAAATATTTCTTAAGATCATTTTTAACAAACTGGTAATGTATACGTTTTTCCTGTAAGGAAATGAAAACTGGAAATTCTGTCATTTTCTGTATTGAAATATTCCCTATATAGTCTGCAGAGTCATGGCATGGGATCCAATAATTATGTTGCTAGCGCTATTTTTGGCTTTTGAAAGTAAACAATGCGCAAGGTCATGGGTTTGTCAAGCTTATACTTCCAAAGTTGCAATTATCGAATTGGAAATGAATGAAAAATAACTTCGAAAAATGTTAGATTTTCAGCGACAAGCGAAATATGTTGGAGAGTGAATCCGTACTTCCCAAATTATAACGGTATCCGAAAGATGCTCTACATTTTTATCCCTATATTACTCACATTATATAGTTTAGAGAGAGGTTGGGTCATGCTCATATTTCTGTATAACACATAGGCCACACCATGAATACCCTAAGAAAAGCAAAAAAAAAAAAAGAAAGAAAAGAATTCAATGTTTCGTGATTTGTGTCGCTCTGTACAGACGGAAGAACGTTATATGATTGAATCGGTTTCTTTAATGGGGTGCTTAACTACACACCTCATACGAAGAAACGGTAACTCAATTGACATCTTGAAGTACAATTCAAAATACAGCGAGTCCAACAATATCTACATTATATTTATATATTAATATTGTGATTATTTCATAATTAATGTTAATTGCCTAAAGCTAGTTTCTGTGGAGCAAGACAAGGTAAAGATGCCTGGAAAAAGAACGAGTGGATCAAATAGTTGTTTATTTACAACCACCGAAATGTTTCTATAGAGACTATTAAGACTAACTTCAGAAATTCTTAACATTCTCAAAAACAGCTATAAGTTTTACTCAACTGGAACGATGCTCCTTTAAAGCTATAGAAAACTACTCACGGATAAAATATCAAGTACAAGAATGGGCCTGTATCATGTTAACCTCGCGATCATGTGTAAATAAAGCTTAGCAAGACGAGAACAGTCTGCGGGGTGCATAGCGTTCCATTGTATTATGTTCAAAACCCCATTCTCCCTTTCTGTCGCGCTCTGGATACTAAAAAGACGCAATTTGGATTCACTTCCAAAGCAATATTTCTTCAAAAAGAAACGGAAATCTAGATAAATGATCTGAGGTCTAAATTTACTTGCAAGGGGTGAATAAAATTGAGCACCCGGCTTTTCACACAGGGAGTGTCACACTTCACTGCCTAACCTTAAAAACAAAGCGTTTCACGCTAATTAGTTAGTTGAATGGACAATTATGGATGACAAGTATTGGTTATTTTTTCCCGTCTGTTAACAGAAAAATTCCTAATTCGGATTACTGGGCGATATCATGCTTTATATTCCGCTTTTTATCAAGATGATAATATTTTTCCATATTTTCTTTGACAATTTCTCTGGCATAATTGAAATATCAAATTATCTAACACTCACACTCGGATTACACTGCAGTATTGTAGGTTAAAAACAACTATCCGGATAAATGTTTTTAAAAGTAGGACAAACTTTTGCATGAATTTGATTGACAGAAAGACTTACGTTACTGTTGTTTTTTACCCGAATTCCTGTGCACATGATTCACGCAAATTTTATGATAACACGATAACAGAACCCTAAAAATAATTTGCGGTATTCAAAATCTCAACAATTTGTTTTTAGTTTATCATATCCCTCCTTGCCTCGTTACCTTAATTTTTGGAATCGAAACCGTTAGTTTTGCTACGTTAGTTTGAGTTAGAAAATTTAAGTTTGAGATAAATACAATAAAAAGCATAAAAGTTACTTTTTTTGGCTTGTATTGCTTCATAATTTGGATTTTAAAAGGACAAAAAAAGAAAATAGCTGTGTTCATGTACCGGAAATGCGTTTGTCATTTGGTCATGTCACCGGTTATGCTCAAGCGAATATCAGTCATAAATTAATGCAGATATCTTTTAAGATTAAAAGCTTGATATCTGATCTTTTCCTTCGAACGGAGCGAGAGATAGATTTTTAGCAAGGATTTACTATTAACTTCGTGCTATATTTCGCTATTTTTTGTTGGAGATAAACTGGCACAGTTTCGTGCAACGCGGGCGGCGGTTTTGTATGACATGATTCTTACATTACTTTACCGGTGCCCCTCCTTAATCAACTCTTGACCAACACACCTTGTCAGTCTTGTTGTGAAGTAACGTCATCGTGCGAATTCACTGGATTATAAATGTTTCTTGAACCGTGACATAAGGAACCTGATTATCACCCACAATACCAGCGACTGCATTTATTATATTCTCGATCTTTCACTCCAGCGCTCTTATTTGATAACTTTAAAACTCCTCCTTTTGAATTCATCGAGATGATGTCTTAAAGAGTTTTGTTTCGAGACCTTTTTCAGAAAATAACACTGTTATTGCAGACAATCCGTTGATGTAGCGTACGTCAACAATGTGACGTCACAATAGATGGTTTAACCTCTAATAATACAAATGTTTTCCTGTCACAAATCGGTCATTGTTCTCACCACTGATTCCGTAAATAGACGTGTGTGAGCGGGCCAGTTAATGCGGTCACTAATCAAAACACTATTTCTGTTAGCGAAAGCTCACCGGAATTTTCATTTGGTTTAAGACGTCGTACCTGAGAAGTCGTTTCGAACTCAAATTCCGCAAAACTTCGAGCCTTTTAATTTCAACTGAACTGCACAAAAACAAAACCCAAGTGCTGAAGGTAACTGTCAGACACTTTTTTTCTTTTACAGAAATTCAAATTTATATTGTCAGTGTTGTATTCTTCAGGTTAGCAGTCGTGACCGAGGTTAACTGTTGAAAAAAGGTTTAAACATTTTGAACTGCTTTGAAACATCTCGGGAAGATTTTTGTTGAAGCTCTTTCTAGAGTTAAGAAATGAAAGTTGATTTTATGTTGCGAAATAAGACCGTTGCATACTCGTTTTAGGTGCGTGCATCAGCATTGAGCTTCCTTTGTGCTACATCCTGATAAGTACAGCTGTGACCAACAAACTAACTACAATCGCGCGTTTTCTCACATATTTCTATCTGTTTTTATTTCTCAGAATGCCAGAATTCACGAAAGAAAATGGAGCAGCTCTTTCTCAAGACTTTTTTGATAGTTTGGATCACGTCGACGAGGGAGCATTGTCGCGGTTGATTGTGGAATACCGATTAAATACACTGCAAGAATTACCAGACTTGAGATCGCTATTTCTCACAAGAAGGAAACCTCCAATGGCATATTCACAAAGCCAGTATTATTATCAGAATCAAGCTATGCATGTCCATCAAGGAATCTCACAATATCCTCATGTGAGGCAACGAGTCATGTGAAAAGCTTTGAAAGCACCGAAAAATTAGAATACCAAAAATTCCTCTCAGTCCAGCTTTTAATTCTCGTTGTGTCGTCAGGAAATGACATTTCCAAGCGGACGCCAAAATCACCGTTTATAGTATCATAAAGGAATTGCAAGAAAAGCTGATGAGAGCATTGTCAAAATGTATATATGTACTCGCTGTTCTGTGCTTTCTACATGCTAGACGTGTAGAAATTGAAAACACGATCAAGATCTCTAAATTATTTGTCAAGTTAGTGTAATGATTGTAAATACATAGCGCTTTATCTTAAGATATCATACTAAAAGTTTCATGGCTAAAACATATAGTTATAAATGTAAGTATATATATTAGAGAGAAATTATTGAAAACGATGGTATGAATACAGTAGATCCCGTAACTGTTTTTTCGAAACTACAGTTCGGTTAATTCGCATAGAATCTAGTAAAATATTAGTATTGAATCGAAAGAACTGTAGAGAAGTTGACGATGAAATGGTAATTCCTGTTACCACAATATATGATAATATCATATTTTTGTAAATCCGTAACCTAAGACACATCCTTTGGAGGTTTGACATTCCAAAAATTTGGAATTTATAAACATACTTCGTGCCCATCTTGCTGTGCAAGAGTAACTGTAAAGATTTCGAAAACGAACAATATAGACAGGTCTACTCAGGCGTAAAATTATAAGTTTTACTGAGACATGTAAATATGCAAGAATATGACAATGTTGATATTAAAACACAACGCAACGTATCAACAAAATCTCTTAAGAAAATGTTTTAAATTATTTACTCGCATGCAATTTTTTGTTCGCGTATTCTGGCAGGAAGTCGCCATGTTTCTTGAAGTGAAACACGTTGCATGGGATACAAAAACTTTTCGCCAAAAGAAAAGAAAGACTATAATTTAAAAACTAATTCTAATCTTGTCTCCTGTGGGTGTTCCTTGTTTTTAAAGGTAACTTGAATCACCTATCAACTAACTATAGAATTTATAGTTTCCCGTGCACGTTTTTACACTTTAAACACCTGTCGAGAGTTAAAATCTGAATATTTAAGATTATTGCTATCGGTAATTTCTTTGAATATTGAAGCTTTTTAACAAAGAGAAAGTGGATAGTGAAATCTAATCAGAATGTTGCTATAAATTACCATGTCAGATATTCATGTTTCTTCCAATTGAAATTCAGAGATCAAAATTAACCCTAAAGGAATAAAAAAACTCCATTGTGCTATTTTTAGCCGTGAACATTGTTAAATATATTTGCATTTCTAATGTGTAATGTTTCAAGTTCAGACTTTGTAACAAACATTGCTTAGCTTCTGTAATTTTGATTCAAGCCCAAGATGAACAACAAAATAACCATGATGACGCTATACACGACGAACATTCATTTGGAAATTCAAGGGATCATACCATAAAGCCACATTAAAAAACGTTGGCCATTCCAAAAAAAAGTCAGATTTTACTCAAATCTGAAAAGAGGAATTGTATCTCGAAATTGCGACCGATACAGTCGCATTTGCGACTAAATTTTTCTTTTTGCAACTAAACCTTCAACAGCGATCGTAATTTTACGACCAGTCTTCATCCCCGACTGCTAATAAAGTAAAACAAAAGTTACCTGCCAGAAGTTGCTACCTTACCACTAATTTTCAACTTTTTTTAATTTTGCGACTACAATCTTGCAACCAGTCGCAAAAATGCGACCATGAAATTTTCTTAATTTCGAGCCCTGTAAAGTCTTCAAAAAAGAAAAACCTTGACTTGCAAAAGAAGATTTGTTTTAAGTCATCTCTCCTAATTTGTCCTAAACACAAACTACTTCACATCAAACATTTGAGGTCGATTAAAAACGCTTTAATAAGGAAGACAATGGGAATCCCATCAAGTGTGGTTTAACCCTTTCAGCCCTAGGCAGTTTATCAAGATCTCAATTCTCCTTTCATATCTCATACAAAATGACACATTTAGTATTGAGAATTTAGGATTTCATTGGGTACAAAATTTTGTGCAAGATGAAAAATGAAATTCTCCCAAGCTGCTTATATTAAAGGTATGAGATTTAGTTGGGGGAATTCAGCTTGACGTGTTTAGGGCTTAAAGGGTTAATTGATCGAGGAACCTGTTTTACCGACTTGTGAAAGCACTTCAGTGAACAAATACTGTTTGAGTTTTTCTAATCCTTCAATCCTTTATTGATCTTAATTACTTCCCGAGACACTGCTGAGTAATTACTTGGGCTTCCCAAAGGGAAGATATGCTTAAAATGTTTCCCAAAGGGAGCCCAAGGTAAAAATGCGCTTAGTTATCTTTTCCTGCGTTCAGTCACCATGGCGTCTGGTCTCTGGGTCTCAAAGTGAATGCGTCACTTCTTAATATGGCAAACAAATGTTTTAAGCAATGGCGAAAATATTTTTATATATTCTTACCGTAGTTTAACAAACGTTTTACCTCCTATTTTAGCTAATAAATTCAGATGCCATCATTAGTTTACAAATGTATTATTAACTCTTGCTTCAAGTTCTTGAAGTCATGTACCGGCCGTGTAACATAACGGCAGTTTGTATGGGGCATTACATGCTTTTTTTTAAATAAAAATCAGTAATTTTGCCAAGGCTCATTGTTCCTAATTTTTTGGCTGCTTCAGCGTCAATTTGATTTTAATTTTGTTCTTATTTCTGTTAGCAGTTTGAAATGAGAAATCAAAACAAAACAAAAAAACATTCAAAAATAATGCTGATCATCTGTATTTTGAGGTCTCTAGCTGCATGTATCGCTGCCAAGATTATACCGACTACTGACTGGTTTGTCCTCTCTCGCAGCCCACGCCCACAGACTACAGATTCAATTTTTGGTTGCCAAAATGTTCTTAATATTTGTCCAATCTGAGTTGTTCTTATAAACCGTGTATAAAACGTATATTCAAAGTTCTTGTTCAATGTGAAGCCACCGCGTAATTGTCTTTGGAAACAAACTACTCACAACAGTCATTAACCTTAAATATATATTATATGTATCATACGATTGTTTATTGTCTGTACAACAAGGATTTTAATGCAATTGTAATTAGTATAAACCTATATACTAACGGTCTAACGCGCATCCTGCATTCTAATTGGCTATTTTACTAGAGGTCTATTTGTGCCTACTAGTAGAGAAATGACGGCGGATCAAAATAGTAATCAGTCCAGTTTTGCTATAATATTGGAGGATTTCATCGACAATTTAATTTGTACATCCTTTTTTGATCAATTTGTATGTTTATATTAAAACAGTTAGACCTCTTAAGTGGCCTCATGGACTACGAGTTTGAATAGCCCATTCGGCCCTGATTACGAATATAGTATTTACGAGTCATGGGCTATTGACTAGTAGTCCATTCGTCTTCGAGGTTTAATTGTTAAGGAGACGAGAGCCATAGAATTATTTGTTTACTTTGGCATAAAAACACAATTGAAGACTGCAGCAAGCCCTGATTACGAATAAGTTATAGTATTTAGCATTTAGAAGTCGAAATATTTTTATCCTGCGTTTTTTATCGAACTCATATTTTCAAAACTTATTCCACTTTTGTAAAGTAGTTAAAACAGTACACGTGTTGTGATTGGGCAAATTTAAATAACTGTGGTTTATTGTACTAGTAAACCACAGCTGGAAAACGAAAAAAGCATTGTTGACTTTCCTGAATTTCAATTCAATGACGAAAGGGGAAGCCTTGAAAAATGTAACTACATAAAAAGAGAGACGATTTTCAAAAATGCAAACTGAGCAGTTTGACACCGCCATTATAAAAACATCTCAAATAAAATGAAAGTCCTTTTAGAGATTTGAGGAGACAAAAAAAGTCTACTTTCATTCAAAATTATAAAGAACATGAATTAAATAAATAGTTTCGAGCTTTCACAAAAAATATTGCTGCGGTAATGAGTCTTGCCTCCAAAGTTATCTAAACCTGCCGTCCGTTTAGCAACCTGTAAATGCAGTTATGTTTTTTAAGTGGCACCTGGTGATATGACAAACTCCAGAGAACTGTGGATGATGAACTACATGCCGGACCAGCACTCAGGGTTTTAAAATAATTGAGGAGCTGCCTTTGCGCTAACATATGCAAAGGGTTAGACTTTGGCGTCTTCTCGGATAAGGACGTTAAACCGTAGGCCGTCGGGGACATATCCGTGTTTATATGTGTGTGTGTGTCATGTGAAAGGTCTCCGTCCACCTTAGAGTGGTAAAGATGGTGTTCTCAATTAGTAGGCCTTTGGCCGGCTAGTAGACTTGACACCTAAATAAAGTCTTCATTCATTATTATTATTATTATTATTGTTATCATTATTATTATTATTATTATTATTATTATTATTATTATCATTATTATTATTATGCAGAGAAAATAATTTAGGCCTCCCCTACAACAGCGGCAAGTTCCTTCCATCAAGTCTTAACAGAACACAGCTGCGTTCAGCCACGCATATTATGTCTTCTTTATTTCAACATTTACAATTACAAGCCATGAACGGGTGCTCCCTAACTGACTGTGGCTTTTAACGGGAAACTTTACTTTCCAACGACATTGTAAATTTTGTTTAATTAATCTTTATTTTTGTTATTCAAAAAATCTTATACTTGTTTGCTCGATTGTTTGATACGATTTGGTTTGAACATACTTTTCTATTGGTTTACAGGAATAATAAACCACTTGCGATGTTTGTAAACCTCTTGATTATAATTTAGTTCGGGATATACAGCTATTCACGTGTTCTCCCAACATCACGCGTGGATTATTATGCAGGCAAACTCATAAAAATTATGTTTTATTGCTTAGAAATGTATTCCCACTTATATTCTCCCTTACCTATTCTTTTAAATAATTCCCTCTCCATTGATCCCCTTACATTTTACTCCCCTTTTGTGCTGCCTAAGCGCTAAGAATTGTATAACTACCGAGGAGATCCATTTATGCAAAAAAGTGAATCATAAAACAACATTATATTGCATGTTTGTGGTATATGTTATTTTTCTCTTTACAATATAGAGAACTTACAATTGTTCCAAAGGAACTACGTTTTACAGAACAACATCATTGCTGCCATTCTTACTTATATCATACTTTGACAAAAGTATAGTTTATATTTCTGAGACGTTTCACGAGAAGACCTAACTCATATATTAAACGTAAGACAACATCTCGACTAAAGTCTGTTCTTCGTTACTCGGTAGACATACAGGCCCTTGTATCCCATCAACTGTCTCAACAGAATTGTTGTTTCTTTCAAAGAACAAGTTAATCCAGGCACGAGCATTGTCACCAGGCCCCAAGGACAAACGCCCATTCTCATCACTATTAATGAAGCCATAATTTGCTCTTGCGGCAGCACAGGCCGCGTTCTGAAACGTAAAGGCATGGGACGGTCTTGCTTTGACCATTATAAACAGATGGTTAGGTTGGGATGGTTTGTTTGTCTTCTGAAAACAAAAATGAAAAACAAAATCATGTTCAGAACTGAAAACTCAGAGATAATTTATTTATTAATATTTTTATGACAAATTATCGTAAAATTAACACTTTAACTTAAAAAAAAACATTTAAAAGGACAAAAAAAAAATAAGTTTATCAAGTGAAAATTTAGACATAAGGGGAAAGGCAGCAATGTGGCTTTATATACTGTGCTCTGATAGTCTATCTGGTTTTATTTACAGTAAAATCATAAACCTGTCAGTGAAGTTGGGTAGCAAAAAGAAAATTTAGCGTCACCTCTAGCTCTCTTTGGTGCCTTCCCGAGGCATAATATATGATTAAAAGATAAAGTACCAGACCTTATAACTTTTTTCTCAAGATATTTTTATTCTTGTTTTGGGTTTATACCTTTTTAAAAAAATTAGATAACTTATTAAAAACTATTTAATTATGAGAAAAAAGGCTATGTTATTGCTCTGAGGGAGAAACTACGCACTGCAAAGCTGTTGACATTGTGAAGTATACAGTAGTACAAACTAGTAGTAGCTATCGCCAACGAGCAAGACAAAATGAAAAACTTAATAAATTTTGAAGATTTTTTTTAAAACCTCATAAATTTGTGTCACAACGACACAAGTTACTGTTAAAAAAATTTAAAAACATATAAAATGTTTTCTGATTAAAAATTTTAATAATTATAAGCTTTCGACTGTTCTACTACAGCCCTCATCAGATAAAAGTGAAATAAACAAGTCTATTAAACACCAAATAATATTAATATCATGAAATAAAGACAGGGAGAACTCGGAAAAAATCCGAGCTCCAGATGGGATTTGAACCCACGACCCTCCGTGATCTAGCCGGAAGCTCTAACCAACTGAGCTACTGGAGACTCTATGATGAGAAATGGTCGATTTTTCGGTCTGTTTACTGGAACCGCATCGCGCGGTTACACAGTCAAGCAACGAGTGACGCACATGAACTCACTAACAGCATCACGCTGTCACATTAAATATCTGTGGCTCGGATTTTTTCTGAATAAATAAGTCGTTGACATAAATATAAAAATTAAGGTGAGACAAAGAATATAAATACAGTTGACAAATGAACACAAAAAGAACGTTTTGTTTTCTTTACCTCAAAAAACTTTCCACAGAAGTCAACGCGATTCCGCCACATGACCTCAATTTACCATGACCAAAGTTGGAAGATTATCAGAACAAATAAAGTTCGCAAATAAACACAGAAAGAACGTTTTGATTTCCTTTAATATCTCTTCGCATAAAGAAAACACAACCCCAGTTTGCCGAGGAACTACGCCACCTGACGCTACATACATCTTTGGTGCACTCTCACTGGCCGCAGTTTTGATGCAGTGCTTAGCGCACCTCCGATTGGCTGAATAACCTTCCACTACATCTCTTACAAGCACTCGAGATTTGTATCGCCTGAATACTATCCTCGTACGGCTCTATAATGCTGCCGTCCCGCTAGCCTCGCGCCTTCGCTCGGCTGGCTCGTTGGCAATAATGCGATTGAATGAAACGTTTGTAAAATCACCTTTTATCATACCTCTAACACAAGCTCGTTTCCATTCGATGTTAAATAGTAACCATCTTGCCACACAATCTGCACTTGGAATCTGCAGTCAATGTTGGGTCTCACCTTCTCGAATAAGAATTCTGAATATAAAAACGAAAAATAGAATACTGGGGATGATTTAGATAACATAAGTTTAGGAATTAAGCCTTAATTTTTAACATTCAAGTGCGAATATTGGGTACATATATGTTGTAATTACAATTGCGAAACAAAAGTGTCGAGTTTTACTTACCCTATTACCCCGTATATAGGCGCTCCGCCTAAAACTGAATCTGTTGCGATTTTTAAAAAAAAAAAAATTGGAGAAAAAAACTGAAGCATGCCCTTATAAAATTTCGCTTATAGGCGCACCCAATTTTTTTATCCAGTACGCGCAAGGGGTCTGGGAACGAAAATTAGCGTATCCTTTTTAATTGTGTGAAATATCAATAGCAAATCAATAACAACAACGAAATATGAATACAAACATGGAATGTCAATAACAATAATGTTTCCACCTTAACAATATACACAATAACAAATATATCATTGCTATAATGATTTATACAGTAATAGACAATTGCAATGTCGGTATTTGCATTAAATAGTATTTTGTTCACGTCTGTTTGACGGTTTAAAGGCGCATGCGCCTATATTCGGATATAAGCGCATGCGCCTGTAAATGAAGTGTGCCTATATGCTGGGTAATAGGGTATGTCTGCCGTACCAACACTGTTAGTCTACAAAGATACTTAGGTTTAAGTAGTATAACATGGTGCTCCGCTATACACCTGCGGAATTTCTATTAAACTCCCGAAATTCTGAAACTTTTTACGAGGACCCTGGAAAACACCTGAAAAGACCGATAAATACCCTATACTGCAGGAAAACTAAGTACTGATATTTTGTTAACATCGATCAGTCAGTGAGCAACATAGAAAAACGTTTTAGTATTTCTCAGCCGATGTGATGTCTGAAAAAGGTATTTAGACTAATACTGCTCACACTGCATTCAGTATGGAAAAATAATCACAAAGGTCTTCATGAAATAAAACGTTCCTTGAGTTGCTAAATTTAAAATGAGACAATGCAGTATATGTAATATGCCAGTTGCTGCAACTGTGACAGAAAGTACTTGATATCTGTTGTGTATTAGACTCCCAGCGATGGGATAGACTTGCTTTATTTGCATGACCCATTTGATTTACAGGTACTGCTAAACCTTTACAACAGTAACCATATAGAAAAAGCTAAGCTATTTAACAATAATTTTCATAAGAATAATAATCATAATAATAACTAATATCATAACAATAATAATTCATAACTTCATAACGGTCACAAATTTGCTAATTCTTTTGATTTTGAGCTATGGTTGACCTTAATTCAAAGCATTTTAAAATGAACTTTGATAAATAAAACGTAATTGCGGGATTGTTCGAACTTAGGAGATTGGTTACCTTTCAGGAACTGTAAAATGGTCAATTTTATATTTCCTTTTTTGGCAGTAGTTAGAATGAATTTTGTTGGTTGCATAGTTCGACTCTTAAATTAATTCATTCATCGACTTTAACATTTTATTTCAAGGACTTAAAAATGCCTTGAACTTAGATGAAGGTCAAGGAGGTTTAATTTCAACTGTGAAATGGTCTATTCTCAAAAAGTTCGTCTCGGTTTTCACCAGGCTAGGATGGCACGGAGAACATGTGTTATTTCTCTTATCAAATTACTATTTTCCGTCTTAACAAAGAGAAAGTCGTTACACAAAGCGAGTATGTATACTTCAATTTTTTCATGAAACTGTAAATTCTCACAACTTGGAGATATCAAACCATGCTGTTCACGTCATTTTCGTGCTTCATAGCGCCATGAAGACACAGCCTTGTAGACCAAACAAAACGAAAGTACTATTCAAATTGTTTTATGAATATTATTTTAAAAATTCCAACACAACATGAAGCTTTATTGACTAAACAAGGAAGTTGGCCACCCACCCGTCACTGTCATCGCTTTCACTTGATGACATCTGCGGTGACACAGACTTGGGGTTCTTGATGGGTTTGTTTTTATTCCTTGCATTTCCTTCTTCTGCAAGAAATCCAGCATCCAGTTCGTCATCTGGGTGGAACTCTTCTATATCTGGAGTTAATGCTGACGAACGTCTGGGTATGAGATCGCCTTTGGGAGGTTAAGAAGAATAACATGCAATTATATTAGAAAAAAATGTTGGTTGTTACAGTAAAATTAATGCCATAACTTAGAGTTGTCAATAAGTGCCGGCGAACGGCGATTTGGCAGGATATTTGAACATTTTCGCCGCTTGGAAATTGGCGGAGATAAACGGAAGAAATAACTGTCATCACAAAAAGTCTTTTAGAATAAAATTGATAAGTTACACGTGCTGTCTACTATCAGAATGTGTCCTCCAATTTCACATCTTATTGACAACCCTGCAGCTGAAGCTGAACACTTCGTGGAGAAAACATTATTTTGACAAACCAAAACAAAACGATTAGTATCAATAAAAAATGAGGCAATGCAACAGAAGCCCCTGAATATTAATTTGATCACACAAGGCAGTAACTAAATTCCTAGAAAAATATTTCTATCAACTCAAATAATACTGAAAGTGCATCGTATATATCAAGGTTCTAGGTGCAAACTAAATCTTAACTCTTATGCTGCCAAAAACAATTATAAAATCGTTCAAACCTGTTTATGAAAACTTAAATCAAATCACCATTCATTTTCTTTGTCTTTGCAAATTAGAAACGACTATGGTTTTGACTAATTCCGTTATTCTTTTAAGAAAATCAATGATTTTCAATTTTAAAGAATTTTGCAGGGAAGGGGTTAATGAGGGGCCTAGTCTATAAGCGCCGCGTATTGATTCTCGGGATCTCAGATTAAGGTACAAAAAGAACTTAAAACAACGAACCAGCCGAACCAAGAGGCAAGGTTGTCGAGGCGGCAGTTCATAGAGCTGTTTGTACACGAGGTCTGGTGCGAGCTGTAGGCAGAAAAATCTCGTTCGTAAATTGTGTCGATTATAAGCCATTGTTGAAAAAATTGACTTAACAAAGGGCCACTCATTTCAAAACTTCAAAAAACTTGCATTAAGCGAGCAACTGTTTCTTTAGCAAATTTTGTGCTAAATAAATAGGCCTGTATAAATCGAAAACAATTTCCGTAGGGAAAGTTTACTTTGCCAAGTATTTTTTTGGTAATGTAAGCAGTTTATTTCGTCAAAGAGATGCTCGTTGGCACTTAGCGATAGTTACTATTAGTATTTATCAAAGCAACCAATATCCATTTTTACGAATTCTAATTGTATGATTATCAAGTATAAAATCCATGAACAAATCCATGCTACATCTAAGTAAAGATACGTACAGTCTACATCCACTAAACTGGAAACTACGGCTTTGTAATGTACAGAATGGAGAATTTTATCCTTAAGGAATTTAGTTTTAAAACTGAAGCTCTAATGTAGAACTCATTTCTTTTTCTATTTACCTTTTTTCTCCTCTTTGTTCGCACCAGAAGAAAATATCTTCCGTGAAAATCTTTCTTTGATCGATGAAGGAGGGTTTGGAGCAGTAGAACCCTCATTTGGTAAAGACACATGATTTGCCTCAGGATCAGCTTCTGGAATTTGTTAGATATCATGTATGAAAGAAATTTGAGATCATGCCACAAAAAGACATCATATTCAGTCACTGAAATAATAGTTCATTATGGTGGCGCATACTTATAATAACATTCAATACGATGAGCTTTACCTAGCAGTGATTAACTGTCGCTAACATAATGTACCATATATGAAGGACCTACCCAGGATTTGCATGCACTTGTACCGAATTCAAATATAATACTACTCATCCTTTGGCAGGATTAGTGTCTGGAGACCCTATATGTCTGTAAATAGCCAACTAGTTTGCCATCTACCAGTTAAGGGTTTTAAGAGTGTTGTTTCTGTGTCCATGTGAAGGATACCAGCTTAAATTTTCACCCTTTGAGAAGACTATAGTAAATTCTGCATTCTGTTTGGCTATTCTACCTGGGGTCTATTTTCGATATACCTCCCTAGTGAAGAAAAACACAAACTTCTTTCTTTAATGAATATAGGCGGTTTCTGCACCAAAGCAGCCAACAAACTAAAACCTTTTTAAGACTTTTTAATGCCGAAAGTTAAAAAATTGAAGACCTAATTTTCAATATAAACATTAAAAAAAAAACCTTTAAAAGATAACAATGCTAAAAACACTTTCCATGGTAAGCAAGATCACACCTATCTATAAACTTTAAAACCAAATAATGACAAAAAGTTATCATCAACAATGGCAGATTCAGAGTGTTATGGTGCAGTCAATTCTAGAGCGTCAATTCTTCAAATCCTGGGACGTGAACGTCCCAGTTAAAATTGCTTCCTATATGCAGAAAACATGTCAATGTTGTATCACGATGTGGTTGCATGGAGCGCTTTCATCAAAACAGAAAAGGAATTGATGATCTAAAACAGAAAACTTCTATCTAGACGTCGTTGCATGCTCCCATCTTTGTTTCTTAAGCTCCCTACAATCTCATGTGGCCTTCACCCAAAATGAGTTTCTTTAAGACCAATGGTCGATTAATCATCAAGATAGAACTATAATTAGATACCCTAACATTTCAGCTTCAACAGTGTTCTTTACCAAAAGGAAAAAAACTTGATCAAAATGCTGCACATTTGTGGCACACAAAAGAAATACTGAATGAGCTTTGAACTCGTTCAATTGTTTTTTTAAAAAAGGTTTGAACTTACTTTCTACGTTTTGACTGTTTGCATGGTTTAGTGAAGTTTCAGGAGATGATGACTTTGTTTCTGATTCAGCTGTGGCAGCAGCTAACTTTGCCTCGGCCTCAGCAGCCAACTGGGCTTCATGCTCTGCTTTCCGTTTAGTGAGAACCTGTTGAAACCTAAGAACAAATATTTAATGGACTACTTACAAGTAAACTTAGTTTTAAGCTAATATAATGGGTTGTTTCTTGTATAATCGGGTATGAGGGCAGCCTCCTTCTAATCCTATACATGTGGTATCACAGGTTCCCCATATAAAAGCTGCCATTCCAAATTCGTATAATCAAAATCTATAAATTAAAAAAGCCTATCCTTTCCGAGCCAAGTGGTCCATGCAGCCGGCGCTTATCGCTGGTTTCTGTAGTGTTAAGTGGATAAGAGTTTTTGACTCCCCCTGGACGGGACATTAATCCATCGCAGGTTAGCTACCAGCAGACACTGGTACTCATCTACCTATCCCGGAAGGATGGAAAGCTGAGTTAGCTTTAGAGGTAAAGAAGCTAAGTTAAATCCTTTACGAGCCTAGTGGCCCATGGAGCCGGCGCTTATCTCCGGTTTCTGAAGTGTTAAGTGGATGAGAGTCTTTGACTCCAGCTGGACGGGACACTAATCCATCGCAGGTTAGCTCCCAGCAAACACTGGTACTCATTTACCTACCCCGGAAGGATGGA
>JAPEIX020112224.1:0-16798 GCA_026122405.2 Zoanthus sansibaricus
GAGTGTATGAGCCAAATTTACACCACACAGACTGTACTGTACCAACCAAAGGCTATAACCAAGTCATAGGTACATTTGAAACTAGCTGCATTGCAAGACTCCTAGAAACTAGTACAGTAGCTACTAGTACGTTCCTAACTTCACAGTCTCAGGACAAAGCATGTTGGGATTCAGCAAAAGATCAGCTGCAGGTCAGAACGGCAAGTGGGTGCCATCACCAAACATCTCCATTTCTTTCCGTTGATCTGTTTGGACTGCATGATCTGCATGGATTATTTTTGAAAAAGAATCGAACACAATTTAAAACCCCATCATGTCCAGAGTTTTTAAACTGTTTTTGTTTGTGTTCCAATTCATTTGTCTAAATACACTCTTATCACAGTGCGAACATGTGCGAACCATTAGCATACGAAGCTTTGCAAGGCTCACAGTTCTGGCAGACAGTTTTGTTTCAACGCAAATACCTTTTATTACAAGGATACGATAGGGTGAATAAGAAGACTAGCTTCCATGTTAGAGATCAGTCGCTTTTCTTGGTTTGACAGATCATAAAAGAGCACTGTTGGCCTCTTCCCTTTCTGTTCTCTGTGGAGTGGTAGAGTGTTTTTTGTTTGCTCCCGGAGGATGCCTCTGATCATTTTGAGGGTGGCCCCAAGCATTTTGTTGAATAATCAAAGAACACAAGTGGAAAGTAAACTTTTTTTGTGTTAACTGAAAGACTCGTCAAATAGTTAAGATAAATATTAATAACTACGTTTTAGAAAAGCAGAACCTCGGCTAAATCCGAAAAGAGCTTTAAGATATTTTAGAAGCGTAAAATATTTCTAGATATACTTTTCGTGAATTCAAACGCGTGACATGTATATATGGATTACTTTTTTTTATCTATTTTTAAGCATCTTTTACAAAAGAAAACTCAAAGGTGTTAGGAGAATATTAATACTACAATTTGATTAAATTTGGACAGTGGTTTATGCAAACTTTAGCTAAAAAGATGCCGCAAACTTGAAGTATAATATGGCGTAGAGTTGAGTGACAGGTTCAAATATTTTTTGGACAAGTTTGAAACATTCTTGACACAAAGTTTCAAATCATGATGTGTTTTAGCAAACCTAGGACGAAAGTTAAGAGAACAAAATTACAAAATTTATGCCGAAGGAGTCTGTAAATGTACTAAAGTCTCGATAAACGAAGTTTCTATAAGACATGACTTTTTTTTAATTCCTTTTCATATGCATTATTGTTTTAATTTTTACTATATTTGTCATTATTATAATTACTACTTTTATTATTATGCTGACTACAAAAGTAAAAAGTTGTCCAGTTTTAGTTACGTTTGTACAAGAGGAAATAGAAAACGCCACTTGTTAATGGGTCAAAGTACAACATTTTATTTAGTCAGTGTTGTTTTCATTCCCTCTTCATATAAAAATAAAACTGTTTAAACATTGGATAGTTTTTCTTTCTTCCTAATAATAGATTGAATAAGATACGTGTATTTTTTGTTTGTATCTTCTGAAGCTGTTGGCCCATCAGTTGTTGATATCATGCATAAAACAGAAAAACACTTAGTAATTGTAGTAAGGTTAATTTGTGTAGAGACGTTGAAAATTAGAACTTCTTGGCTGCGATTATACTTTGCTGATTTATTTCTTGCTGTCGAGTAAGATTTTATCTGCGTTGATGCAAATGTCATGTAAAGAAACGGTTTTAGATCGAATTATTGACGAATCCGCAAAATCCGCCAGTTTGTATTTGTTTACATTATGTCTTACGAAAAATTTAATTCGAATGCATTTTGATTTTAAAAAAAGTCTACCATTGAAGTATCAGTAAAATGAGTTTTACTACAATCAAGAAATGTTTGATGTTTTGCCCATTTGTTTCCCGAACTAATCTTCCAACTGTGGTTTATGTGAACTAAATTTTTTGAAAAGCATTACGTTTAATTTGAAAATCTGTTTTGTAAATTTTTGCATTCAGAACTGTTTTTTGTCTTATGTTGGGAGTAGTTTATAATGTTCTGTACTATACCTTTTGTCGCTAAATCCATCACGTGAATCGCCGACATTGTATCTCGTAGGAAAAACTTTTAACTTTTTTATTTTTTAGTAAGGCTTTCCTTGCTTTGGTAATTGGCCAAGTATTGTTAGTTTTAAATATTTGGCGTCACAAAACGAAGCTTGGAAACATATGATTTTATCTTGAACCATGTTTAAACAACATTGTTACAACGAGCATCGCCATTGGTCAGATCAGATGACACGTAAGTCACGTTTATAATATCTTTGTTACAACCGGCACTGTGATTGACTAGATCTTAAACTATACATGTAAGCAAGTCAATATTTCTACGAATTTTTGGTTTCAAGGAGCTCAATCTGAAAACATATCTGGTTTGTAGAAAAGACTTACAGTGTAAGTTGTTACAGTGTATGTTGTTAGCATGTTTGAAGAACCTCTTCCAGAGAGTTTTCCCTCGACCGACCTCTGGCTCTGCACGGTCAAAAAGTTGTTTGATACCACAGAAGATCGATGGTTTGAATTCTCAGAAATGTTTTTCCTCTGATCCCTTACATGATCAGTTTAGAATCGGTTCAATATCGAACATATATTTAGTAGAAATCAAGTTATGAGAACTTAGATACTAATGACAAGAAAAAAATTTGCAGGAAATTCGTCTTTGAAAAGCAAAGTTTTTTACAGATTTAAACTATGATAAACCTTTGTGGTTGTGTTCGGAGCTAGCAATTTATGATATTTATTGAAGTGATTAAAAGATGTTACATGGACACAAGGAACTGTATATGATCATTCATAATGTTATTTTTTACACCGCGGTACAATCTTAATCTTACGAAACAATGAGGATATCACTTGGATGCAAGAGGTTGTAAAGATATTACCTGGAAACACGGGGATATTGGGGGACATTTTATTGGCATACGGAGATACAGACAGTGATATGAGGGAAATTAAGATATTCGAGGATATTACAATACATGATCGCATGGAGATATAGGGGAATATTTTATGGTTTACGGAGATACAGACAATGATATTTGGGAATATTGGGATACAGAGGATATTAGATGGTCACACAAGGATATATAGGTTGATACATGGTATAATTATGTAATAGTTGATATTACATGAACTATTACGTAATTATAGTTCATGTAATATCAACTTATTCCATTGATATTACATGAATATCAATGAAATATTCAGTTGAATAACTTGGCTTATGAATAACTTGGCTTATTTTTATTCATAAGCCAAGTTATGAATAAAAACTTGGCTTATGAAGTTTTTATAAGTTGAAAACTTCATAAAATTGAAGCCAACTTGAATGGCTTATTCAAGTTTATTTTGTATCCAATCAGTTTCTTTAACCCTATTCAGACTGGTTGAGGGGGTTCAAAGTACCCGCCTTATTAATTTATGCAAATGAGGTGACGTCATCATTAGTACGCATCATGTTGCGTACTTCAGATCGTGTTCATGTTCCGTAGATATTCGGTTTTATGGTAGCAAGAAGCAATTGCTCCTGTAATTATGCCAGCGTTAAATTTAACTTTCCCCCTCCCCTCCCTTCCCCCCTTTGAACAACCTAGGCTAAAGTATAAAAATATAATTCACGCTGCATTTCATTATAGCACATCTTTACCAAACGATGTTACAGATGTACCGGATACTCCTTGCTCACTTTACATACGGGAAATACAGGTATGACTAAGCTTTAACGTTCCTGCCCCAATTTGTGTGTGGGTAGAATTTAGATTTACCTTCACATTTTGCCGAGGGATTTAGTTACCTATAGTGATAGTTAATCTATTGTGGATGTCAGAGATTGGGATCATTTATAGTTACTGAGAAATAACACGTAGAGTGATATTTTTACGAGAGTTTGCTTTTGTGAATTAAACCACAAATTCTCAGTATTCGGACCCTTAGAAGTATTGTGCTGGACGTTCCTTCCCTTTTCCTAGCAAGTTGAGGTTTATATTTCAGGTGGAAGGCAGAACACGTGAGTCAATATTGCTTTGAGGGAGTCTCCATTTTACCTCTTTTTGTTTCATTTCGCAGGACTTCATTCACCACGTTAAGACCAATCACCTTTCGTTGTACGAATGCAAGGAATTGATGCATGAAAGGTACGAGAAATATTCATTATGATATAACTATCAATATATCAATAAGACATACATAATATTAAACTAATATCATAATATTAAACTGAAATTAGTATTAGTATCAATATTATATTAGGCAATATCAAATATACCATAATACATTTTGTTTGCCCAGCCATTTTTTTGCATAAGCATTGTTTCCAGTTTTTCTTGGGAACATTGCAAGTCCCAAGAGAAAATAAAAACTGTAAAATTTGTAAAATTTTTGTCTGGACAAACAAAGAGTATTATGTCATTTTTGATATTGACTATTTGATGTTGTTGATAAGATTTACAAACAGTGATTTGTGATGTATGGGGTAAAAGAGTGGATTGGAAAGGAATGTAATGCTTTGTTCATGTTTATTATGATAGCGCTCATGAAAGAGATTGTAACAATACGTTTTTGACGGTGACAGTGACAGATACAATCGTAATGGTAGTGATGGTAGATGATGATAGTGAAAAGCACAATGAAAGCACTACGGACAAGTTTAATGAAACATTTATGACCTTCTGTAAATGTTATTGTAAAATGTTTTAAGAAGTTCTTATTGATGAATATGGTTTAGTTTTCGGTTTTATGGGAGGGGTCGGTTGATCATTGGTAATAACTAGAAGAAATGAATGAGTTACGTTAGGGGAGAGGTAGTTTATTAATTGGGTTGGGCCACAAGCAGCGATGGAATAAAGTATAGGGGAGGGGTGGGTTGTTCATTGGACAGGCTTACAAGCAAAGATGGGATGGTCTAACTTTATTGGTAGTGGGTAAGTAGTATCAACAAACCATAATATTGTTTCAAATTGTTACTTTGTACCACAGACTGCTGTCAGTTGCAGGCAGAGTTTTGACGCTTTTTGTGAGATAACTCCCAAGCTTAAAAGTTTTGTTTTTTAGTTTATTTTTTCCTTGTATTAAATCTAACGTTCGTCTTTTGACTTTTGCCAGCTTGCCATGCTGGATTGGGTAGCTGAGAACCTCCCTTCGGCGGGAATACTGTTGAATTTACTTGAAAAATGATAACAAATTTGAAAATGAAAGGCGGAGGTTATAATAAATCCGAAACATATTAGTTATAATAAAACAAGAGGGTTATCAATAAACTAGAACTACATTCTCTCATTTATTTTAACATTTGTGCCAAGCTGAAAGAAATTTACGACCATTTTCTTTATCCCAACTCCTGTACTGTATGAAAAACCTAACCTTTCGTGCGTTTAACAGATGCGAAAATAAAAATTCAACAAACTGACACTGACATTTAACACAAAACACCGCAAGCAAAGAGAGATTTACAAAATTTTATTGCATTTTATTGCATTTGCAATCGAATCGCAAGTCTATATCCCTAATTATCTCTTTCAATTCTGGCAAAAATTGTTAACTCCTAGGAGTTTTTTTGGGTGGAAAATTTATAATACTTCGCCATCCTGTGCTAAAGATTTAGTAGAGTGACGTCACAAAATGATGTAAGATTATTAATTTATTTGGGGGTAAAAACGGATTTAAGGGTGGGGGTTGAAGATTTGCCGCTCGCACGAAAATTGGCTTTAGTCGATAGATGAAGAAGAAGCTTTCAACATTTGTTTTGTACCAGTGCTTTTTGTGAATATTTGTTAAAATGGCGGAACTACTTAGGTAGGTGTCTTCTTGGCAAAAGAGTTATAGAAGTTTTGTGTTATAGTTTTTTTAATTATGTTTTTTTTCCACGGACGGATGGATCTAATGACCTTACCTTCGGGGTGTTCGAGAACAAACTAACTGTAAACTGTTGCTTCATACATTTAGTATCAAATAGTATGAAATGTAAAAAATGATTTTGTTACTTTCAGAATTCAGTTTAACTCGGAAGAACAATGGACTAAAGCTCTGAAGTTTATGTTGACGAACCTTAAATGGGGCTTAGCCTGGGTGTCGTCGCAATTTACGGAAAACTAGGATACAGGATACCACCTCATACGTACATGAAGTACTTAAGGGCTCAAGAGGTTTAGCAGGATTGTTCTTGTGTTAACAAGATGATGAATTTCCCCGCTGGGGGAGGCTCGTTATCCCCGTAAATCAACAACAGGCTGGCGTGAGGATTAACTGGACTTTCTATTTACAAATCATACTGTATTCGGATTCACTACACAAGCCACTGGTACTTTTCCCTGGGTACCAGAGGTCCGAGAGAGGTTGGAGAGAGAGAGAGTCGGACCTCTGGTATCCAGGGTACTGGTACTTTTATTCTTTTCAGGAATTACACGTCATTGTGGAAAGTAATTTCTATATTGTGAGACAAGTCTCGGCGTCCAATGTAGACGTAACAAAAATTTGATTTGTGAAATCACTAATTTCGTTCTAATGTTCAGAAAGAACAAGATGAAAAATGCCTCAATGCAAAAACTTAGCATGTCAGTGATGAGATATTGCCACACTTAAGCTCTAATGACCCAATACAAATCTGTTTTTAAAATTGGCTTGGTTCCTAACCTTACGGACCAAAACATTTTTAGAAGGATTTGTGTTGAGTCGTTAGAGCATAACTGTGGTAATATCTCGCCAATAACTTGCACCAACATGCTGATTCTTGGCAAGGATACATTTTAAGTCTTGATCTCTTGGATGATCTCAACAAATCGCACAAGTTCACAAATTATAACTTTGTGACGTTACACTTTACTACTCTATAGTATATTACATTTTTACGCCATATGGCTCCGAACAAATGAGTAGATGTGTTAGCCCTTGCGAGACTCGAATCAGTGGGTCGTATTAGGGACCTTACGATCGGACAACGGCAACGGCAATTTAACTTCGGAAGACTGGGTTGAAAGTAGAACACCGGAAATAAAATCTCCTCCCGTCGCTGATGTCGGATCTTACAAAGGTCTATCGTTGTTACTACTACATCATCAAGCCACAAGGAGACATGCAACGCCACATTTACGTAAAAAAATAGTAAAATAACTTTAATTCTTTTCCACTTAATTATCTTTAGGTTTATGACTGAAAAATGTTTTGATATCAGAAAATGAAAATTAAAAGAAATGTTTTGAATATAGTCACGTGATTTATTTATAGTAATAAAAAAATAGATTCCTTTTAAAAATACTAGACCTTATCAGTTGTTTTAGGCAAGATCGCTGAAAATGGTGCAATTCCGGTTCAGTTCGTGTTTTTATTTTGTGAGCTTTTAATAGATTTTTTCTGCACCTTATCTAAATTATATTACTGTCTATTACTTTTATACCTCCTGGGGATTTTTTTTGCGTATTGTTACTATAGATACGCCCTTTTAATAAGAATCATCTGTTTTTAATGAGTTTTTCAGAACGTCCGATGTTGACGCCATTGCGAGACGTCCAAAGAAATAGAAATTGTTATATTAAAAAAAAACACTATAGATATATGAATTGAAAATATGCAGAAGAAAACGTTTTGAAACATTTAATTACAAATATTAGCGATATGAGACGGTGTTTCGAAGTCATCTTGACTTCGATTTTAAGTAATAAATAATGGTCCTTTCAAGCAATTGAAGACTCGTCTAAACGGATGCAATATCACCCAACATTGTTGGAGGCAACATGTTGGATCGTGTTAGACACACTAGTGTTCAAATGAAGCCAACACCATTCGACATGGTGCATCGTTCTCAGGACTGAGTTTTAGTATGTAATCGCTAGGCTCTGAGAACGAGATATCCTAATATCATGCAATCGTTTTTCATTTGTTTACAACACAAAACATGGCGGTTTGTCAATTGTGAAAAAAACGAAAATTTATATTACAGCTGCAGTTTTAATGAAGTTAATTAATCGAGGGAAATGGGCCAAAAAATAAGAATATTCATCCTCGGTTCGAAAAATGATATTTCTGGCGATTGAGTGAATGGAATGAGCGAATTAGACAGAAAAGATATTTCTGCGGCACGGAACCAGCAAGGACTGGGTTCCGGTAGTGTTGAGGAGGATTGTGGGTAATTAAGGAGTATATAAGTACGTGATAGCACGTGCAGAGCCATTCTAGGTCTGCTCCAGCTTATGTCAATTCGCATTTTAATTTCTGACAATTATTATGAGATAAATGTCAAGATGAACTTGAAATCCAATATATTCAATACGCTTTACGAATAATCCAGATACAAACGTGTATAAAGAACATTAGAGATTCTGTTAATTCTGTTAACTAAAAATAGGATGGCTGTCAGGGTGACGGCTCGTTACTCATCCCACTATATGGTTGTGAAACATGGTTTAATGTTTTTTAGAACGACTGTAATAGCAATTTTAAAGCAATGTATAATGAGCAATGTAAAGCACGCAGAGCACCTCTAGACCCCGGAGGATGTGGTGTTGCGAGTTCGGGGAATACGTTTCCAGTTTCCCACTGGGTTTTATGGTTTTTCGTATCCCGCAAACCACACGCCTGCTGCTCGATAGGGTATCACTGTATGGAGCGGACCTATGCCACCAAAATAAACCTGATGGGATATATTTTGTGTGCTGTCTAGTGGAGCTGAAATTTAATGGTGACTGGAAATAAAGCTAGAGAGAGGATTTAGTCAGGATGATGACCTTGTGGATACTGTGGAAGATAAGTAGACAGCTGGAACCTTACTAAGTGGACGAACCAGGTGGTGGCAAACAATAACCACAAGAATTAACTTTCCTAAAATTAAAACTAGCTGTTCACTTTCTAAAATCTACAATAATGTATTAAGTGACTTCAGATGAGTTTCTAAAATTAGTTCTCCCAAGGTTTCTTCTTAGTACTAATTTTTAACATGAGATTTTAAGTTTTGATCAAAAGTCATTTGCAATTGTTTTTGCACTAATGTTTCAATTTAACTTAGCTTTATTTGTCTTTTCAACAAAAATAACAACTTTACTAAAATCAAAATCTTAAAATTGTTTTATAGTTGAATTATTTGTAGCTTAGGAGTCAGTATTAACCCCAGGACATCATGTTTACAATTTTCTTTTGCTAGTCAATATACAAAGTCACTGGAGTAAAACTGTAATTGCATACCTCATAAAAGTCCCACAGACGATCTCTTGCTCTGTAAATATACTGCATTGGAACTGCTTCTGGTAGAATGGAAAGTGACAAAATGAAGTTAGAACAAAACATCGTATAAATTGATTTTGTGCTCTACTTGGACAAAAATAAAGAATTCTTCTTGTGTCAATTCTCAAGCATCCTTACTTCTGGTTTGTCATGAAATATTCAGTTTTGAACTTTTACTTCATTTCCAAAAATTTATTTTGCTGCTGGTACTACAAAAAGCAGTCATTTCTGACTATCAGCCATTTGCCAGAGCCACTAGAAGAGGAATTCTTAGGCTTGCAACACTAATAGTGGCAGGGAGACTAGATTTGACTATTGACCATTAATTTGTGAGAGCAATTTAAAGAGGATCACCTACGCTGTACAGCACAGGCAGTGGGAAACTGACACTTGAAAGGATGATTAGATTTGACAATCAGGGCTCAAAGTTTGTCTTTTTTTCCAGGCGCATTTGTGCGACTAGTTTTCAATTTTTAGGCGCACAGCTTAAATTTTCAGCGCACAACTAAACATCTTAGGAGCACAGCTGAAAATCTTAGGCGCACTACAAGCTTTCATACACAGTGTATAATTTAAAAAGTAACGCTCATAGAGTCACATTTATTGCCTTTAATTATTCTACAATATCATTAAACACAGGGTCAGTGTCCTCTACGTATATCATTGCTTCAGGCCACTGCCTGTAGCAAAACATGGGCCGGGGCATCTTGCTGCTTGGCCATTACGTAGCCAAGCAGCCACTGCCGATGAAGGATCAAAATACTCCACTTCTGGCCCCTCCATACTAATGCGGATCAAGTCTTCTGCTGTTGTCACGCTGAGGCTGCTTCGTACATCTGACTTTATCCGCTTTTGTGTGGAGAAACATCATTTGCCACAGACCAGAAAATGACTTGTCCTTAATTCTCAAACAAAAAACTGTACTTTACCTTCTGCTTGACGGAAAAAACTGGGTCAAACTTTTTTGTTTGGAAGACATTGTTCAGAATGACCAACAACAACAGCTGAACAGGTTCAACAAAAACTAATGGGAGACAGAGTGAAGAAAGGACGTTTATTCTTTATAGCTTGGATAGAAGACACAAGTGATTTACTTCGAATTTCAAGGGATACTTTTGGCGATTTTTCCATTACCAGAATAGAGGTAAAGACAGTCGCACACCAACATTTGTATCCAGGTGCAACTGTGTGACCAAGTTCAAACTTTTAGGTGCATTGGGCAAAAATTAGTCACATAGGTCGCTAATTTTGAGCCCTGTGAATTGTTAAGAAGCAAAAAAAAAACAATTCTAGTCCTTCACAGCCGTTTACATAGTTGTTAAACTCACTAATCAGCAGTAACCCACTAAACTACATATCCCAATTTTTCTATGAATGTTTTAATAACCAAAAATAAAAGTTTGCGGTTTGTACTGTAGTTTCTTTGTTGGGTAGTAATATTGACCATGGTATATGTCAAATAAATAAACTGAAGATTGTAATGTGCAGGTGTTTGTTTTTATCTTTTCTATTAAGTTGAAGCCTTAGAAAAATTGGAGTGATTGTGTGATGGAGGATATGAGCTTGTTGGGAGTGGAGGAACATGTGGTGCAGGTTTAACAGATGTGGAGTGCAGTCATCACCCATACAACCCCATCCTACCCAGTAGATGGAAAAATATGAACGTTAAACAAATATGATAATAATGATTTTCCATTAACTTAAGTTGTGGTACAGGCAGGCATGTATATTTAAGAACAGTGTGAAAATTTGAATATTATAGTAACTTCTGGCCTAATTTAGCTTTTTTCTGTGTGGCGTTATTATAATAATGTAATTTTATTCTCCCTCATAGTTGTGATATTTCAGCGTTTTGTATTAGAACCATCATTTAGCAACTTTTCAAAGTTTCACCGGCTACTTTCATTACTTCAGGAGTCAGTAAGTGGGTTTTATGGACCCACAGCTGTCAACTTTCTCAGTTTTGAGAAAGATTCCAGAGACTCTAAGATGTCAGTCACTTTCGAAGAGTACCTTGAAGTATTTCTTGGGACCTAATTGGTTTACAAACAGTGAAATCTATTTCAGTCAAAGGAAAAACAAAGAGTTACATCATGACTTGTACTTGTGCATTTTTCGACTGTTAAGAAAAGGATGGATAAATATTTAGATTTAGAACATTTATTTAGAACATTGTTTGAACATATTTAGATATTTATTTAGAGAATGAAAGGGGTAGTTAGTGGATGTGAATAGTTTGTTTACAGATACACCTACACACTGGCGATATAATGAATGAGAAATATGATTAATGCATGATGCAAAGCAAAACAAAAAAGGACTTTAAGCTCACTATATCGCCTGCTAAAGGTAGCTAAATCCTTTACGAGCCTAGCAGCCCGTGGAGCCAGTGCCTATCTCCAGTTTCTGTAGTGTTAAGCGGATGAGTGCTTGCATGACTCCCCCTGGATGAGACACTAATCCGTCACAGGTTAGTTCCCAGCAAATGCTGTTACTCATTTACTTACCCTGGAAGGATGGAAAGCTGAGTTGGCTTAGGCAGAAAAGAAAGTCACATAAATATTCGAATATCGGCAAACTGGCGAGATCGAACTGGGGACCTTGTGGTTGGAAATCAGAGATATTACCAGCTGCGCCAACTACGTCTGCCCATATCTACTGCAAGTGGGTGTATTTGTGGGTGTATTTGCTGCATGGTCATGTAGTTTAGTGACAGATTTGGAACATTCTTTAGACTTAGATTATCTGGTCAAGTAGATTGATATTGCACTGAGCATTTTGATTTTAAATTTTTACCTTTGACTGAAATATTTCCATTGTTTGTAAACCAGTGAATTACCGAGAAATATGTTTGGTACTCAGAAAAGTCATCTATGGTTTCAAACGTGGATGATGTATCAAAGTCTCCGGTATCATTTTCACAGTTTTGCACTACAGACTTTCAAAACCAGAGAAATGATTTATAAAAAATGTATAAATTACTTTGTTTCATTAGTGTTGAGTTTAATAAGGGCTCCATCACAGGTAAAAGTTATTGAATCATATATAATTTTTTCTTACTGCAGATCAGTCGGATAGAGTATGTGCACAGTAAAAATTTTATTCATAGAGATATCAAGCCTGATAACTTTTTGATGGGACTTGGAAAGAAAGGAAACCTGGTTTACATCATTGACTTTGGGCTGGCAAAGAAATATAGAGATCCAAGAACGCACCAACATATTCCATACAGAGAAAACAAGAATCTGACAGGCACTGCAAGATATGCTAGTATAAACACTCATCTGGGAATTGGTAAGTTTTATGTTCTGTCCACTTGTGACTAAATTATATTTCGGTGATGAATCTTAGTACTATAAGAAGGTAACACTGCATGCTTTAAACACTCATCTAGGAATTGATAAGTGTTATTATGTTCTGTCCACTTGTGACTGAATCAACTCTTGGACATCTTAGTACTATAAGAAGGTAATATTGCATGCTTTAATCTTTTCTAGGAATTAAACTAACCTGTTCTGGTATAACTAGAGCTAATAATCTTATTCTAATTGTCATTATTTCTGGCTTTTTATTTGCATGGTAGATTACAACACAAATTGAGTTTTGTAACCATAAAAAGTTACTGGTATACTACAACAAAATTGTTTTCATACTGTATTAGTTTTATTTGATGTGTAAGAAATTGATAAAATTTATGTTTCTGTTACTTTGCTGTTGAATCAGTGGTCAAAATCATCCTTGTTAATATCCAAGATCTACTTAATTTTGGTATAATATTGATATCCTAGAGGTGATTGTCGAGGCTTCATATAAAGGGTATGGGTTGGCTATAAGATTTTGCAGCAATAAATAACTGAGAGCACCCCTTCTTCCAAATAAGTTTATTGACAAATTTATCCCACATAGGCAAAAGTACTCATACATGTAATGGCAAAACTTCTCTCAAATTCCACCTAGTTTTGTTATATGCAAATTAAATTCAAGATGATTTTCTGTTCTTTTTCATTGCCCTTCATTGTTTGATACCTTGATAAGGAAAATTTTAATTGCAATACTGATACCTCACTTTAAAAACAAAATAAACCTCTCACTTTTTAAAGGACTGGTAAATAAGTATAGTGCGTAGGCTGAAGCAGAAGCAAAATGACAAAGCAAAATAACATAGCCCACCCCCTACAAATTCATAAAATTTCATGAACCGCCCCTTTCCCTGGCTTAAAATTCCATCACCCTCCCCACCCTAAAAGGTCACTTAAATGGTACTTTAACTCAATTTTTTTGAATGACAGAGCAACTACAGTATCTAATGTAATAAATGATTTTACATTTGTCTGCACTTGTACTTTTCTTTAATTATTGATTTAGAGATGTGGCTTGTATCAATGAGTCTTTGATATTATACCTATTTATGTCTAAGAAAAAAAAAATTAATTATCGTATCAGTAGTGAATAATGCAGTTTTTGCATTCTTCATCATTCCATTCAGTTATAGACATATCTCCTATGGGCGTATGTTTTTGAACCTTTATGTATTGTATGTCATGCATGTTATTAAGAAAATGTTTTTTCTTCCCAGAGCAAAGCCGTCGAGATGACCTTGAGTCGCTAGGTTATGTATTGATGTATTTCAACCTTGGAAGTCTTCCTTGGCAAGGATTGAAAGCCGCCACAAAACGCCAAAAGTATGAAAGAATAAGTGAAAAGAAAATGTCCACACCCATAGAAGTTCTTTGCAAAGGATTTCCTTGTAAGTTTTAGTTCTGTTTTACTGTTTTTTTATTTAGTATAAACCTTGCTGTTCTCGTTAAAAAATATCACCATTTTAAATAGGAAATAAAAACCATGGTGTTTTTTATGTCGGTTATATGTAATATAAAAAGCAGGAAAGAAAGTTTACCAATGACATATCCAAGATGTTAGTGTCCAACAGTGATGTTCAAATCATTCAGTTACCCCTCAAGTATATTTTATAGTTAATGGTTTGAATTCAATAAATTATTGTTTAATTATGTTATTTTAGTTCAATTTTTTACCCTGGCAACTCAAGAATAAAAACAAACGATTTTTTTGTAAAAGATGGTCTAGTCGCAGCAGAAGATGACCCATTTGCTGGTGAATATTTTGTAGAACTGCAGTAATTCACAATTCATAAGGAATAAAATATGGTCGCAAAATATATGACATCATTACAGCATTTTCAGAATCAGGCAGTTCAGTAAAACTAAATATTAAAGTTTGTTTTGAAAACAATGTGTAAAGCGTACAGGTTTTAGTCGATAGAGAAGGTCCTGGGTTTGTTTGAAAAGGTCCTGGAACGGCATGGAAAAGTCCTTAAATTTTACGTCACGTATATTGTGTCAACCCTGTGAATACTATTGCATCCGCAGACAATGGCAACGCTATCACAGACCTGCACTTACTGTACCTAAGATTAAAAACTCGTCATATTTAATTTCACCTTAATAAAAACCTGAAAATTAGTCAGATTTCTTTCAGAGGGAAGGAAGGAGGGGGCCCATGTTTATAATGAAAGGATGCATTTGTTCTTTAGGTTTAGCTGTTCAAATAAAATGATTTCTTTCAATTTCAGTCTTGTACTGGAATTCAAAAACTAGTTTAATTTATACTATTCACTTGAAATATACCAGAGAAACAAATATAATACTAAAATAGTGTAAAAACTAAAACATAAAAGTTGTAGCCAGACACAATAAAAATATATATAACATAATGCAACAGCAAACAAATTTCATACAGTGTAAATTTGTAAAATTTTCAATGTTTTATTAAATTCAAAAGCTGTTTTTGAACATGATTTTACTATATTGATAAAATTTATCATGTACAAAAGTGGCCTTGTCAATAGTAATTTTAAAATGGTTTTGATGAAAGTAATTTAAAAGACAATGCTGACTACTGTATTGGTATTTTATGCTGAACAAATATCTAAAACAGTTTTTCATAAAAAAATTCTTGTAAAAAACTAAAATACATCCAAGTTTCATTGCATTTAAATGGGAGATTTCAAAGCCTTGCATTGTCCAACAGAGTTCTTTCCAAATTCTAAGACTGAATTCACTTTTTAAGAAATTTCACTAATTCACTCAAAGCTCACATCATGTGCATGTTAAATGCCTGTTATTGTCGTTATATTTGGTGCCGTCACCAGGATATGGAAGAAATTCAAAGATTACGTGCTTCACGCCGAGGCTACAAGGGACATCCGACAAAACTCATAAACAAAGCTGAAGGAATAGTCGTCAAACAAGGTCATTTGTCAGAACTCGATCTTGCCTCAGCGACAGCAACTCTGGAACAACTCAAGAGGAAAGGAGAAATTCTGAGGGATCTTGGAGAACGAATTCAAGCACAGATCGACAAGGAAGAAGATCTGGAGGCTGCAATACTCGAAGACGAAGAAATTCAAGAGGAAATTGCCGACATTGTCACTAAGCTAAGTGTGTTGATAAATACAATCCATGTCAATTCTGATTATCCTAGCACTAGTTCAACAGTTGAATTCGCTCAGAATCAAAACTCAGTCGTTTCAAATACTATATCACCTTTGTCTGATGGTATTTTATCTAATCATAATGCAATTATAAATGAACAAAACATTAGTTTACCCACGTCAAGCGTCGACTTTTGTTCAAAACAATGTCGTCCCCAGCCCCCAGTCGGGTATAATTTACACGTCTAGTGTGTCTAACATGAATTACGTCACGTCTGCTGCAAGTACAAACCCCTTTTTTCAACAAAACCCCACCCCAGTGAACTTTGGGAGCACTTTTAGTCGTCTTCCAAAATTAAATTTACCTGTATTTAGTGGGGACCCCTTGAAGTGGTTATCCTTTTGGGATTCTTTGATGTTGGAGTACACAAGAAACCAGGGCTAGCAGACGTAGATAAATTCAACTATCTAAAGGCTCAGCTTTCAGGAGAAGCCGAACGAGCAATAGCAGGGTACCCTATCACTAGTGACAACTATTCGCATGCAATAATTACTCTTAAGGAACGGTTTGGTAACACTAGCAAGGTAACCAATGACCACATGTCGGCCCTGTTAGAACTTCCTCGCCCAACAAATCAAACAAGCAGCCTCCGCTAATTCTATGACAATATGGAAACTAACATCAGAGCACTTGAGGCACTCGGTAAATGTCAAAATAGCTTTGGGGATCTACTTGTCCCAGTAATAATAGGAAAATTGCCAGATGAAACAAAACGAAATTTGGCAAGGGGCTAAAAGGGGGAAGAATGGACAATACAAGAACTAAGACAAGTACTTAAACAAGAGTTAAAGGTGTTAGAAGATAGCTCAAACCCCCCTGTGAACCCAATTCCCACTGCGTCCTTTTTTACTGGGGTTAGAGATCTGAAACCCAAGGGAAAAAAAGGGGACCTTTAAGCCCAAGACCCGTTTTTGCATATTTTGTAAAGAAGATCACGCGTCACACAAATGCACTGTTGTTACAGACCCCAAGACAAGAAAAATCCATTGTTACCAAGGAAAAGCGCTGCTACAATTGCCTAGCAACCTCACATCAAAGTTCCCAGTGCCCCTCTT
>JAPEIX020112706.1:0-15606 GCA_026122405.2 Zoanthus sansibaricus
CTTTAGCCTCGCGTTCATGTTTTTCTTTCTCAGTATCAAAATCGTTTTCGTCTGGTATTCCATCAATGATTGTGACAGGAACATCGTTGAGACAAAGATTTAAAGTTGAGCTCTCCGGTTCCTCATAATAAGTTGGAATAAAATCTGGATCTTCAAAAGATTCATTTGGATAGGAAATCTGGTCTTGATCAGACAGTGGGGTACCAAATGAAGACAAACAAACTGAATGAGGCCGTGTCTTAAGCTCAACATCATCCATTGTCCTGAGTGTGAGCTCAGATGATGCCTTCGTTAAGGTACTGGTATTAACCGCTGATGAGAACACAGGCTCATCTCTCAGCTCCCTTGGAAGCAGTCGGGGTGGAAGGTCGGACTGTTCAAAGCTATTTAACACACGACCTTTCTTACGTGCTACAGTTAACTTAACAAGTGGAGGTGCCTGTTTTAGCACTGTCAATGCCTCTGAGTGCGTCATCCCTACTAAAGATCGATTATTGACCTCGATTAGCTGGTCACCGACTTGTAACCGATTGCATCTTTCAGCTGGGGAATCTGGTTGAACACCTTTGACATATAACATTCCCAAAGGTGTGTCAAGTCCGCCTATGATCATGAGACCAATCGATTGTTGTTCTTTCAACAACTTGAAACAAAAATAACAAAAGAACATAATCAATTCACGATTTTTTCAACAAAGGTTTTAACAACTGACATAAATATATTATGAATCGTTCCCAAAACGAACAAAAGTAAGATTAAAATCGCAATGCTTGTGGGATGTGGCTATAAAAATGAATTCAAGTACAGAAGCTTCAAGTTAGCTACTAGCACGTTTGTGCTATCTATGTATACTTGATATCATCTTTATAGCCACATTACACAAGCATGGCGGTGTTGTTATTACTTGTATGTTCGTTTTGGGAACCTAAGCCTGTTTGCTAGCTATGCCATCCCAAAAGGCCTAAAAAGGCCAAAACACTGGGCTGTTAATAAGATCTAGCGGAGGCAACTAGCCCGTTCAGGGGTATGGCCTGACGTTCTACTACACAAAACAGCTATCCATGGATGCTAGCAATCAGGCTCATTATTAAGCCCGAAAACAACGTGGCCATAGTGTCCAATATAAATACTTCAAGTTAGCTACTAACACGTTCCTGCTATCTATAATTGAGAGTTTATCTTTATAGCCACATCCCACAAGCATTGCACTTCAAACAAACTATGATTCAACTAACTGGTTTAAGTTTAAGTTTAATAGTATCTTTGGGAAAATGGAAATTGTTTAATGGTGCGTCCAGAAGTGACTAGTGGCACGGTTGGAAAAGTACTTTATGATCTTTGCTTCAAAAAATGGTCCCAGAATCAAATTCCATCTATTCCAAGATATAAAGATTTTGTAAACGTATCATTGATGCCGCGTTCAGAGAATCCATTTTATAAACCTCAGTTTTAAGTAACAAACGAAGCTAATTGCTTTCAACATATACTAATATTTACTGGTTTGGTTAAAATAAAACTGTCTGCTGGAAAAACACTCTTTATCTGCCTTGTTTCACCCAGTTTTCAGGAAAAACAATGAGGTTTTCTTATAGATCTATATCTAACCAAGAGTTTTAACATGTTTAATGGATTTGTGCTCCCTACCTCCACCGTAATGATTCCCTCCTCTGGATCCTCGGCTGCCTGGTTGCGGTCATTAACCAAGTCTTGTATATTCTTTGTGAAGCTTGTGCTGTGTGAACTGTTACACAGTACCTGTGGAAGAGATGACGACCGCCGATGAATAAGGCCTGGAGGTTTCTCTTTGTTTTCTTGTGTACTTTTGGTAGGTGGCATCAGTTGTGCAATAAGCTGGTCGATTTCTTCTTTGGTTGGAAGCCTACGATTACTATTATTATTGGCATCTGACTCGGAAAAACTGGCACTCTTGATAAGCTTGACCCCAGGATTTAGTCGGTTTTGGTCTTCCTGGGACTGTGTTTGGTGACATAAATGTAAACTGTTGAGACTCGAGCGCCTTCGCAAAAGAGTCACCTTTGGAACTGTACTTGTAGAATGTATTACTTGAAGAAATGGTTTTGAATCAGAATTTTGAATATTGTGCATCGCATGCTCATTTTGTAATGATGACGCATCTGATGTTTGATGAAACAGTTTCTTGTTTTGATCAGAGACGTTTTCCTCTACACTTTGCACATCTTTACTTTCATCACCTTCAGGCTCGTCCCATGACTCTTCATCATTATCATCAAATTCTAAGCCTTCCCAGTACTCTTCAATATTTTCTTCACATTCTTCCCAATCTTTTGGTATATTTTCGTCCACGTTAACATGAGTCATAGCAATAATGTCCTGCTGAGCTGGTTTTAATTCTTGTGGTGTATCTTTTGGTCTCTCGCTAGCATCAAAAGTGATCTGATTAGATTTGATGGAAGGTAAAACAGCCAAAGGTTTAGAGCGGTGGCTTGCGTCAGATATAAGTTTATCTTGTTCATTAGGTCTTTGTTGTTCTGGTGATGATTGTGAAGAATGAGGCACGACACTAAAGGTTTCCCTACTGACTTCCATGTCACTATTACTGCTGGCACTCAAAGTTGGTGCATGCGTGGTTAAGTTTGGTAATGGTTTTAACATAGATGCACTATCTGAGGTAACCATGTCTTCTGTGCTTTCTCTTATGACGAAATCCTCACTGCTTGAAGGAGGAAGTGCCTTAACAACGCCAAGAGGAGGTACAGGCTTGAACGTGGGAGGTGCGCAATTTGAATCATATTGTTCATCGATTTCACTAGTTATCCGTTGATTAGGAGTTGACCTAGCTTTATCATAGTCATCCCAACTTTCTTTGTCTGCCCATGAAGCTATCCTGACAGAGTTTGGTTCTGTTAAGGAATCTGACACCTTTGTTTTCATCTTAAGGAATTCTGGCTTTTTTGCTATAGATGGCTTGTTGGTCTGGCATGGTTTAAGTTTCTTACGAGCTTCAATAAGAAAATCATTAGGGGAAGGTACAGGCCTATTGTACTCTTCTGTAGTTACAACATTAGAGGGATCTATCTCTAAACTAGTTTCCTCACAGCTTGTTGGAATTTCACCTAACTCATTCTTATGGTCAAACAAAACTTTCGTGCTAGGCGTTCTTCTGCTTACTTCTACCTCCTCATACACTGATACATTTTCCTGTTCACTTTCCTGAGAGAAACCGGTCTGCATTTTCTGTGGTGGAATTTCAATATCACAAACTTCTGTCTGAGCAAAACTTCCCTCTGATTCAATAGCTCTAGAGACAGGCACCTCTTCAGTTATTGAGCCGCGCGTTTCAGAATATACTTCTTTGTTGCTTTCAGCATGATCCAGAATGTCATCAATATCCACAGGGGGAGGTGGTGGGGGTGGTGGTGGTAAAAGCATTGACCTTCGTTTTCTTCTTTCCTTTTCTTCTTTCTTCGATATTGGTGAATGAATTCTGTCAACTGCTGGCAACACAGATTGTGAATTGCTATTACAGTTTTCTGATGGTGGCGAAACACGAGGTTCATACATTGGAACTTGATCCACTTTTTCCTCCTTGGTATCTTCAGATTGTTTCTCATTTAAGCAGGGTGATTTGGTGACTAGAGTTTGGACGGATTGAATGTCTTCATATATGGCGTCTTGTTCAGTTTCTATTGCTTTCACTGGTACAGAAGGTGGGGGCGGAGCACAACGCTTTTTAAAATTAACGTTACGATTTATAGAGGCATCTAATGCAGGTAGAGGTTTAGAAACAATTTCGTTTTGACCAGAAGTAGAAAATTTTGCGTCTTTTTGTTTTTTATTACTTTTAACTTTTAACAGAGTTCTGAAGTTTTTCTTTTCTGTCCTAGATGGCCTTTCTTCTGATTTCGAACGGTGTTTAGAACCAAACAATATCTTTTTCCATGACCGTGGTTCTGCTTTAGTATACGACGATGTTAATGTGGTGTTACCCGGATATGAAAATTTTGAGCTTTTTCTAGATTTGTCTTTCTTTACATTGGAAAGGTGGCCTAAATTTTTTTCAATCTTTGGCTTTGATGGGGAAGATACCGGTGATAAAGATTTCATGTCCATATTAACAGATTGACTTCTGTATCTGGACGCATATGGCGGTGGTCTTGGCGGTGGGGTGCGCTTTTTTGGTTGCACTGTATCAGCATCAGTACAGAGCTGCAAACTGTTAGGTTTGTTAGATATCACTGAAGACAAACTGGTTCCCATGTCCCACTGACTTTCATTTTGCACTGAGTTTTTGTTAAGCTTGGGTGGTTCAACGTCTTGCTTACTTAGTTGAATGTCAGATTTTGCCTGGGAGGATAAACCATCTGATTTACTTGAGCTGGTATCCTCCTCATCCAAAAAAGCCCATGGCGATTCCTCTCGCTCAAATTCTAAGAACGCTTCCAATGCATTTATGTCATCATCCTCCTCCTCATCATCAGTTGACTCTTGGTGTGGCTTTGAAGTTTTAACAACGATGTCATTTTCCTTGACCTTTGGAGGAAATCTTTCTTGGGCTTCTGACTTTTCAAGTTCCATCATTTCATCAAGTAAGGCCAATTCATTTTCTAATTCTTCTTTGGAGTGGGTGATTTCATTCATAGCTGGGGGAAGGGGTACAACAGCTGCCTCTGATACCTTGAGCTGGTTTTCTTTTTTTGCTCGCGGAGGTTTAGGTGGTGGTACCCCAAATTTTTGTACCGACACGTTATGCTTTCTTTCAATTTGAAGATCTACAGAATCAATCTGGTATGGTTGTGGAGGTGGAGTGTCAGGCGGTAAGCTTGTTAGATCATCAGCTTTATCTACCTTTCCAGCTTTTACTGAAAGAGGTTGAAATTGTATGTGATGTTCATGCTCTGTAGAACAATCCTTTGGCAATTCGTCTTGGAACATACGTTTTGGTTTGGGTGGAGGTGGTGCTGGAGGAAGACTCTCGATATCATCCTCGGCTGACATAATAGATAACAAATCATTGTCTTGGTTAAGGTCTTTGGGTAGCTGGGAAATGCTTTTTAACAGAGTTTTGTTTTCTTCCTTTGGGGGGAGTGGAGCTGGTGGTAAGCTAGCCATGAAACTCATTCCATCACTTTCGGTTCCATCTCGACATACTGAAGGTGGTCTTGGAAATATCTGCCCTGGTGATGATTGCAATAACTGCTTTTCATTCTGCAATTTGTCCAAAGCAGTATTGTCAACATTATCATTGAAACAACTAGGTGGAGAAACAAACTCGTCCGTCATTGACGAGTCACTATCAGCTGTACTCACTGAAGTATCAATATCACCTGCTACTATTCTAGCATTTTGAGGAAATATGCTGGAAGGAGGCGGTGGAGCGGGCGGAAGGCTATCAATATCATCACCAAATAAACTTGGCGGAGACAAGATCTCCTCTCTTTTATAGTTCCCAACATGTACACCTGCCACCTGTTTGTCACCAGAACGAGAAGTGCTTTGCGGCAACGAACTAGCATAAATACCATTCATATCGCAATCGTCCTTCGTATGTGAAGAAGACTGAGCTTTTATTCCTAAAAGTTTCATTGTTTTTGAGAATAGCCTTAAAGATGAGGGAGATGAGGCTGGCTGTCTATTTGTTACGATGTTATCATTCCTTATGTTTTCAACTGTTTTATCTGCAATGGAGTCAACAAAACCATCTAACTTTATTGGCACTGGAGGTGGAGGATCACTGAGAACACTTAATTCAGACGATGATAACGACTCAATATCACTGTTCTCACTTAAATCGTCAGAAGTAGGACATGAAGTTTGTGTAGACATTAAATTATCTTTTTCAGTTTCAGCTGTGCTAGGCAGTAAATTTGGGCCAGCACTCGAGACAATGGGTATTGAATGTATAAAAGCATTGGTATCGCACCTTTCCACATTACTCTGCAATGACCTTGGCTGAACAACTAATTTCACTTCTCCTGGAGGACAGTTATCTATGAGTTGCTGGACTTCGGTTGATGTTTTGTTTGTAAGATGTGTATCATTGAGGGACAATAGGATATCTCCAACTCTAAAATTGAATCATAAATACCTACATCAAAACACGTTAATCTTAAAAACAATTGTAAACTGTTTCTAATATATACTTCACAATTAATTTTCTTATGGGCCAAGGTTTGATAACTCAAATGCTCAAATGAGCTGCGCAATATCTGTGGCATTTTTTTGGCTAAACAAAATAGCTAATGAAAGACTGTTAAAAAGCAAGACAATAGGAAGAGATTCAATTCAATATCAGCAAGAATAAAAAAAAGAATCAAAAGCCCTTTGTGCCACCTCATGGATGAATTTTTGCATGCACAAAATTAAAAAGCTAGAAGCATTCATGAAACTAAAAAGTATATAAAATTTTCACTGTTAAGCACTATGTTTGAGGTTAACATTTTGAGAAAAGAGCATTTTTTACCCCTTTTGACCTTCGGCCGACTTTCTCAGCTGTTGTTTGTTTAAAAAGCTTTCTCCACTGAAACGTTAAAGTGTTGCTCTCAAACAAAAATCACATGTAACTAAACAAAAAAAAAGTCGAAAACCTACAGTTTTAATGAGATTTAAAGTCATAATTTCTTTGAAATTGTTAATATTGTATCAAACACTTTTCCCTCTATACACGTGGTTAAGTCCACAGGAAGTATAAAGTTGTGCATGCATTACAAATCCATGACGTATTTTAAAAAAATTAAAATTTTCACAGGCCTGCAGGCAAAGCCTAGTGGTCACGGCATCGGCTTTAGAATATCAATTTGGGAGGCAAATGGTTGAGAGTTCAATCCTCGGTTGGAGACACAAAAAAGTTTTCCGTTGTAAACTTATAATTTAATGCATACATTAATCACCTGATTAAAAGTTTACAGCTGAGTGAGTGAATTCACCTTACTCCTATACAGTACCTCATCGATGACTGAGGTCATCCATGAGATAAAAAGAGGATGGATAGTGCACACTAAGGAAACCTGTAAACGCCCTCTATCAATCTTTAGAGTAGAACGAATCAGGGGGAAAGGAAACGGGGGCAAAGTAGAAATTCCTGGATAACAGTTGCAAACGTACACCAGGAGATGAAAGTAGGAATGAAGATCAAATAAAAATAAAAAAGAATAGTAATCATTTCTTAAATAGCTTTCGAAAAAGAATTGCTTTAAACAAACTCCTTGAAATTATTATGATCACAACAATTTTAACCAAAGATATTACTTATCCTTAATTTGAGTCCATATGCTTTGATTATAGCTAATACAAAGCGATTTTTATTTGTCATGTTTAAAGTTTGAAATTCCCATGCGCCACCATTGCAATAATGACATATCCTGGCTACAGTAACAAACTCCATTCTTGACAATTTCAATAGCAATGAAGGAATGAGAGTCTGGCACTAGAACCAAGTAACACAACGTTAATTGTTTTCATAATGCTCCGACGAAAGGCTAGCGCCCTTGAAAAAACGTCAAATTAATCAAAATACTTAACCTAGAGTTTATTACAATCATTGCTGCTGTGAAGGGCCAATGCGCCGTCAACTTCTAAACTATTTACCATGATGTAAAAAGTCTTTAAGAAGCACTACATTACTTAGAACTCACCTTACATTCCCATCCTTGCCAATCATTCCTAATGGTGAGATTTTTGACACCAAAACGTTTCCTTCTTGGTTACTTTCCACCTTCATTCCAAGGTTTCGAAAACGCTTTTCAAGTTCTATCACAAAAGGTACAGTATCTGAGCGCATGCCAAGCACAAATTTGTCAATTTCTGGCAATCTCTTTTGGTCACCTTTAGGGATATCTTCAAGCTGAAGATCTGCATCATTTTTTTCAACAGCAGCAGCAAAACAGACTCTCTCCTCTTCAGTTTCCTGTTCAGTCCCTTGGTCGGATTCAAGAGAATCAGTTACGGCCGTTCGTATATCCAAATCGTCTCTTTTAGCAGTAGGTGACGATCTAGCATCCACTCTCAATTCAAAATATGGTGGTTCCAGTTCTTCGACTGATGCTGGTAGCTTTGAAGCCTTAAATTCATTATCTGTTTTATCTAATGTTGACAAACTGTTGCTGTTTTCATGGCATAGTTGCGATTCACTTATTCCTTTTGTACATCCATCAGAAGGCTCTTCACTGGGTGTAACTTCAAAACAATCGTGGTGGGACTGATCATGATGGTTGCTTACTCCTAGCACGTTGACACTAGGACTCACTGGTGAACTAATACCATCGTAATCTACGTCACTCTCTGAAGAATCCAAAGGGGGTGGGGGTGGGGGTGCAGTAGGCGGTAAAGGTGGGACTTCCATCTCTAATTCTGTATATGACTCTGAAATGATGTCATCCTGGGGTAACACAATTTCATGGTCTACCTCAGTACTAAATCCTTGCACAAGGGGCAGGGGTGTGTAAAAGGTTGACACTTGCATTGAGTCTAGTTTCTTTAAGTCTGAATCACTTCTGTTCGTAATACCCACTGGGGGTAGTGGTGGTGAATCTGTTGGTATGTCATCTGTTAAGTTATCTGGTTCAGGATCCAAAGTTGCAATTCTAGGCTCGTTTAAAAGTGGTAATAAGCTTGGTGTTGGAGTGGAAAGAGGAGTTAAGGGGAGTGGAGACGATCTAGTCCCTCTCATTGCCCTTGAATCACCATGATCATCTGACTGTAAAGATGGGGGTGATTTATGATCTGGCGGCAGTGAAGGCATGTTATCATCTGACTCAAGATCTAGCTCTACTGATGATAACTGTAGAATTTGATTTTTCGATTCATTATTGCATTCTGCTTCATCTTTCGGGTTCACAATACATTGTATGACATCATCGCCAGAATATCTTCCACGCACTTTTTGCACAATTCTATTACTGTTGCTTAAAAATGTTGCAAGCCTGCCAGTACTAAATTTGCTATTCGATGTAGTGTCTTCAAATCTGTCACTCTTCCTTTCATTTTCACTGCTACTGCTATCGTCACTTTTTTTCCCATTTTTTGAAAACTTTGAAGATATCGACTCTGCTTCCTTGATTTCTCGTAGAATAACAAACGTAATCTGGTCAGTAGGTTTCTTAAGAATCTGTAGAGCCCTTGAGTGTGTCACACCTTTTAAAGGCTCCCCATTCACTGAAACTAGCTTGTCCCCAGGTTTTAGTTTTCCATCTCGTTCACACACACTTCCAGGTAATATTCGTCGAACCTGCGATAAATCAAAGAAACCAAATATTTAGACTTTTAGAACATAATGAATGAATTATTGCCTTCGCTTTTCAGGGTTTGCCTTTTTAAATCATACCTTACTGATTTCTGAATCAGTGAACTAAATAAATTGTTGGTCACCAAGAGTTTCAGCACTCCCACTTTAGGGCCTGTTTACTTTTTCAACATTGCATTTACATGATAACCACCTAAGTGGGTTGCCTACCTGCATGTAAACAGGCCCTTAGTCTCAATTACAGCTGCTATTATACTGAACAAGAAACAGGTTCTAATGTCGCTTGCACTCAAGCAGTTTGGGTGGACCACAGTTTAAACAGACAAGTGCAAAGTGAAGCTGAAAGTTCCACCTTCTTTTCATGCTTGTCAAAAGAGGATGGTGACAAGCAATAAGTGGCAAGAGCCCTGGTCTTACTATTACAGCGTGGCTTAGAAAATGGTGGCATTCCAAAATAATTAACCTTCAGGGCCGGGTTGCTAAAAGCTGGGTTAAATTTAACCCTGGGTAAAGCAAATAAATATATATGGATAGTGTTGAGATTTTCTTTGGAAAAAACTTGTTAATTCCTAATTTACAGCTCAATTTTTGCGTCTTTGTAAGGTTAAAAATTGGTAAAGTTAACCCAGCTTTGAGCAATTTAACCCTTTTAACCCTAGGTTGGCACTCATCGACTTTTGAGCAACTGGGCTTTTGGAATTTCACAATGAAAATTTGCAAAACAGAGGGACATTGTCAGGCAATTGTGAGGCATTGCAAGGCAGGAGAGGTCCATTGTACGGCAAATTATGTAATTTTTCTTCAGTTATTATTTACTTTGTAACACTGATTATTATAGGTAGTTATAAGCTGTAACAAGTATTTAGAGAAAGAAAACTCACAGAAGAACTACACTTGGCCAGCTGGAATTTGCCAATTAGCTTTGGTATTTTTTAAAACAATAAACAACACTGGAATTAAATCGTCAGTTAAAAATTCAAACTTATATAATATAGAATTTATCCATTTGTACATAACTGTTTCTGTAGAAACAACGAAGCAGCATTCCATTTATGACATCTATACTCTTTTAGTATTCTAATTCTAATACATACAAAGCAGGACGCTGTTACACATTTTGAATTTTTCCATCTCTGCCGAGAAAGGAATGCACAACAGTAACAGCCGAAATGTCCAAAATATTAATATATATTTTTAGCCAGTCAACTTTTTAATTTATTCTATTAATAATGTATTGTCTTATAGACAATACCTTACCTGAAAGTAACCTTTCATTCGCCCATAACTTGGTATAAGTGACAAACCAAGTGAAGCATTAGGAGGTTTGGAAAGGGTAACAACTGACTTGGTATAGCCATGTGGAACTTCGCAACAAGCTGGTTCTTTTTGAGATATTATATGTTCACAATAATTATTACTGTCTTCTGTTTTCTTTGATTCTTCCCTTGTTTGCAAACTCCTGGATGCTGGTTTGAATTTATCATTGGTTTCAAACTCTTGTTCTGCTCTCAACACTTGTAGCATGGTAATAGAAGGGATGTCTTTCAAGATTCTGATGACATCATCTTGGTCTAAACCCTTTAAAACCTCCTCATTCACAGATAAAACCTCGTCACCAGGTCGCAATCCACCACTTGGACTCTCGGCTTTGTTAGCCGCACCTCCTTTACTCACGCTCTTTACAAAGACTCCTTTAACTACCGTGCTGGCACGCAATTTATCAATTGTCACTCCCATTCCCAGTTCACCTGTGAAAAATACAAAAAGGCTGCATTATCCTGCTAAACGTTAACATAAAACAAAGTTTCTATTTGATAGTAACAGGATATGGTTATTCGCCTTGCTCATTTCAAATATTAAAAAAATGTTATCTGTGAACACATTTTAAAAGCTCAATGAAAGATTAAAGCCAATAATGGTCCAAGAGTTTTATGCTATTCAATGTGTCACAACGGAGGTGGAGGAAGAAGGAAAAGGAGAAGAAGAAGAAGAACAACAACAACAACCAGAAGAGTTCAACAATAACCAGAAGAACAACAACAACCAGAAGAACAACAACAACCAGAAGAACAACAACAACCAGAACAACAACAACAACAACCAGAAGAACAACAACAACCAGAACAACAACAACAACCAGAAGAACCAGAAGAAGAAAAAGAAGAATGAAAAACAGCTGTTTATTCAAGTATGGTGAAACTTCCTTGGTTTCCACGGGAGCACTACTGCAAATGTAACACCAAGAATATAATATGCAACTAAACATTTGAAAAATGGAAATAATACTACAAATATTTATACAAAATATAAAATATATCAACCAGGCTTGTATTAGTTGAAAACTCTAATCTATGTACATTATGGATTCAGTAAACCAAAAAACCTCTTAACAAACTGAGTTATTGTATTACTATTAACTGTAAGACTAAATATGATATTTTATTTGATAATAAAAATATTAATCATACAATGTCAATTGTTTAATAATAAAATAGTAATACTAAAATTAATAATAACTTTGATCGTAATAATATAAAAGTAATAATAGAGATTTACCAGAAGCGTCTTTTCTGATGGTGACTAATTCGACAACGCCATCGGATTCTTCACTTGTAACATCTAAAACCCAAAAATTTTTTCAAAGCTGGTATCATTTAGAAGGGATGGCCGTCTTTATGCTAGAGATGTTAAAGTCGTCTGAGATGTTAAAGTTGTCTTCAGACGATTTTAACGTCTCGTATAAAAACGGAAATAAGACAGACGCATTTAACGTCTGACGACTTTATCATTTCTAGTTAAGAGCAATTTTAACGTCCAGACGACTTTAACGTGCCCAGCATAAAAACAACCAATCAGTTGAAAACAAAGCAAAGTATCAAATGAATGGAAAAGAAATGTTGGGACAACTAATTGGTCAAATCGCCAACACGTTGTCAACATTATAGTCAAGTGTTTGCTGACATCACTGTTAGCAATGTGGTTCATTTGAAACTGAAGGTAGCAAGTGGACAAAGATGATGAGATCTGATTTCAAAACATGAAATATTATTAAAAAATATAAAACTTTTGATTCTTAACATGTATTCAATTTCTAAAAGGAACAATGTTCCTAAAACCATCTGTATCATCAGCGGAGTGTTATTTATTTTATCAAAGTTCTTTAAAAATTCTGAGTTATTGTTTTTGTAAAATAATATCTGAAACTTACATATAATAATAATAAATTTGATAAAATAATTACCAAAAGTAGGGCTTGCTAGTAGCTGTAGCTAATGAGGGCATTAAAATAAATAAACCAACATCAAATCCAAGTGATTCCTTAAAAGGCCAATTAACAAAGCATAGTTTATGAATAACTAACGTTTACCTGATCCAATACTTCTGGTTTCTGCAAGCAACTGTTCCTGAAAAAACAGGTAGCTCTAAATTAGCAAGGAAAAATGGCTGCATAGCTTGATTGGGAATGGTTTATGTCTTCGTAATGAACTAAAAGTATCCTAGGCCTGAAATCCTTTAAAATACTCATAGTCTTTGCAGTAGTAACTTTAATTCTAGTCTCAAAAGAACAGCCCATCTTCACGTACTGTACATTACACTCTGGGCAAGATTGTTCAAAGTCGGGTTAAATATTATCCTTTGTTAAGCAAAAATTAAAGCAACATTTCCTTTTTTAAATGAAAAAAGTAAAAACTACTCAGTTCTTCCTAACTAAGGAAAAAACTTGTTAATCCTAAATTCACAGGCCCAATCTGCCTTTGCAAGGTTGGAAACAAAGCCACTGGTAAAAAAATTAACAACGGTTTAGCGCTAATCGGCTTTTGAACAACTAGAGAGGAATTATCTGGTCTTGGTGTAAAGCCTAATTTTGTTGGGGGAGGCAACGCTGTCAGAAATCCAGGCCTCAGATTTAAACTGAGATAAACGAAGTCTTGGCCCAAATTAGAGGCTCTCGCTTCAAACCTGGGTCCAAATTAGTGGGAGGCATGGGTTCTAACAACTCGACAATCCTGATCTCTCTAAAAAACTAAACAATTCTCAAAACCTAGCCATTGGAATATCTGTGTTTTAGTAAACATTCAGAGCATCAAGTTCAATTACTGCAAGAACTATTTCGAAAATCAGAGATGAAATGGATAAGATGAACAGTTCAGTATTGGAAACAGTGTTCTAGCCAGCTTTAAAAAACGACAGGAATATGCATGACAACACCAAAGCAATGAGCAAAAAATCCGCTGACCGATTAACTATTGCGGATCAGGAATTTAGTGTCTGAAAACAATTATTTTCGAGCAATCGTTCAAATTTTGTTGAGAATAACTTGGAAAATATTGCGTGGAAACCTCAAAATATTGTTTTTTTTTATCTCAAATCTTCATTAAGACAATGTAAAGGATCACAAAAAATGACACGGCGCTGGAGGAAAACAACATCATTTTGGCCTAGCTAGAACACTGGGAAATTTCTGAAAAGCCGTTAAGCAAATTATCTTGAGTCTTGAACGAACAATTTTTCAAAACATTTTGTTGAGCAGATTTAAAAAAAGTTGGAAGTTAAAGTATTTTTATAAACTATATGTTCATGCTACTTTGTGAAAAAGTAACAGTCCAAAAGCAGATTAGCACAATCCCAGTTTAAAACTTAAACTAATGTTCTTCTTTTCAACCAAACAGAAACAGATTTGTGCTGTTACTTTGGGATTAAAAATATGAATCATATAAATGTTTTGCGATAGAAAATATTGTTTCCCCTGTAGTAGGGGGCAGGGGGGGATAGCTGCCCCCCCTCCCTCTCAAATGTTTTTAATAGCATTTTGAGATAAAGTACAAAAATCAACTGGAAACTAAAAACCGAGAGGAAATAAACGATGCTGGCAATACATTTTTTCCATATATGACAACTCTGTGCATGGATTCGTATCAAAGACAATATTTTTTTGTTAGAATTTTAGTGCTCTCCTAAGATATCAAAAGACCTGCCCCTGAAATGAAAAAATCCCACACGCTACGGCCCTAAAAGTTAACCAGTTTTAGCCCTGTTAAGCTAACCCGTCTAAACCACTAGTTACATAAAGTTATTAAAAGTGTAAACTTCTACATCATGTTGACTCACCACTCTTCCTCCAGGGACATCTACAGTTGCAGCAGGCAGTGAAAGATCACTTGATGAGGATAGGCTTGATTTGACAGAGCGATTATCTGCTTTGTTTAAAAGGGAAAGTGGGATTGCATGAGATACCTATCCTAGATAATGACAACAATTAAAGTGAACAAAAACAATTACTGTACTACTGCCGAGATGATACAATGAAGTCAGCAACACTTTCATGAGTGACTGATGCTGAACAACACAATCTGAAAACTTTCAGTTTTGATAAGGGGGTTCCACTGAATTTTATTCAAAGCTGACAAAATTTTTTCTTCAAGAAAAAAAACCCCAATAAACTCCTTTAAAGCCAAATTCGTTCTTATGAAACCTGTATGTTCTGAGTGATATGTGCAATTCAATTAATCTAGATTGTAATGTTTAAATCTATTAGGTTGCTAAAAAGAAAGGCCAATGCTAAAACCATCAGCTTATTACTTCTCTTTGGCAATGATTTCACTTTTCAACCTAGAGTTGAATAAATCATGTGTATTAGCTTCTTGCTAAATGCACTTTAACAGCTTATGACCCATGGTAACTCCGTAGAGGTACTGTAACAGCTTATGACCCATGGTAACTATGAAGAGGTACTGTAACAGCTTATGACCCATGGTAACTCCGTAGAGGTACTGTAAAAGCTTATGACCCATGGTAACTCCATAGAGGTACTGTAACAGCTTATGACCCATGGTAACTCCATAGAGGTACTGTAACAGTGAGTTATTAGGGACATTTTCATTTTCGACTAATGGTAACTCTGTGAATTCCACAACACAATGTTTTGTAAGAAAACATCAAAAAACCTACAATCAATGACAAATTTAGTTGGAACGCTAATTAATAATATCAAAACTATGACCAGGTTGACATTAATGGCAATTAAAAAATCCCCCCGAATGAGAAAATGAGAATCGATGAAACAAAGCAAACTACTATTCTACAAAGTAGAATTCTCTCACAAATGTTCAATGAAAAATATGGGCACAAGTTGGGAGAATTTAACAATACAACTGGTACTGAAAGGGTTAAAACTTGTTATCAGCAGTTTGCCCAGGCTATAGCTAAAGCTAGCTAAATCCTTTACGAGCCAAGTGGCCCATGGCACCGGAGTTTATCTCCGGTTTCTGTAGTGTTAAGCGGATGAGAGTCTTTGACTCCCCCTGGACGGGACAATAATACATCGCAGGTTAGCTCCCATCAATGCTGGTAATCATTTACCTACCCCAGAAGGATGGAAAGCTGAG